>PVIY010008131.1:0-78445 GCA_004026745.1 Myrmecophaga tridactyla | reverse complement strand
AGTGTTTTCAACAGGAAAGGATGTTGAATCTTGTCAAATGCCTTCTCTGCATCAATTGAGATGATCATGTGATTTTTCTGCTTTGATTTGTTGATATGGTGTATAACATTAATTGATTTTCTTATGTTGAACCATCCTTGCATACCTGGGATGAATCCTACTTGGTCATGATGTATAATTCTTTTAATGTGTTGCTGGAATGATATCTTAATGTTTTTTTTTGTTAATTTTTTTTAATTAATAAAAAAGTTAAAAAAATAAAATAAACTTAGATTAAAAAAATAAATAAATAAAAAAGGATATTCATACATTATAAACACATATATACACACGTAATACTGTTGACCTTGATTCTTGAAGACGATTGTATAATGATATAACTTTTACAATGTGACTGTGATTGTGAAAACCCATGTCTGACTCCTTTTATCCAGGGTATGGACAGATAAGTAAAAACATATGGATAAAAAAGAAATAAATAATAGGGGGATATGGGATAGAATCAATCGGGTGGATTGAAATACTAGTGGTCAATGAGAGGGAGGGGTAAGGGATATGGGATGTATGAGTTTTTTCTTTTTTCTCTTTTTTTCTGGAGTGATGCAAATGTTCTAAAAATGCTCATGGTGATGAATACATAACTATGTAATGATATTGTGAGGCATTGATTGTATACCATGTATGGACTGTATATGTGCAAAGATTTTTCAATGAAAATATTTTGAAAAAATATTCCATACTTCACTTATAGGATAAGAGCAAAATTGAAAAACCACAAAATGGTATTTATTTTATTATTGCTACATGCATATTATATATTTCAAAATAAAGAGGTTTGTTTAGACCTGTAGAAAAAGAAATACCAATAAATCTGAGCTGCTCAACATAGATTTTTCTAAGTTACAGATAAAAGAGAACGTCTTTTCTTGCTATCCAGAAATTTTTCAAAATATTGCTATGTTTTAGTTTGCTTCATATTTGGACAATGATTTTCTTATAGATTTTTTTTTCTGAAGCTCATAATACCTTTACAGTTTTGTATTATACAGGATAAGTATGATTTTGTTTTACTATATATTTTGTCTTATCCAGCTTTCCACTAAATTGGAATATATTTTCTTTTCTTAATATAGATGACATTCCAGTAGCTGGTGGTTATAAATTTTTAAATTGCAAAATCAAAATAAATTGAACAATTATCACCATGAAATTTCTCATTTTTTTTACACTTCTTAGTTCCACTATTTTCTAAATATGTTATCTTCTACTTTCTTTCATTCCTTTTTTATTTGGAAAATATATACTCAATCTCAGAAAAGTTTATGAAAAGTAAGTTATATGAGGCCCTATATTGGTAAAAATGCCTTTTTTATCTTCATACTTCAATGATAACATGACTATGTAAAAATTATTGGTTCAAAATAGTTTTCCATTTGAGTGGTATAGGTATTATTGCTTGGCCATTTATAAATAAATATGTGAGAACACAAAGAATAGTGAAATATTGAAATAGTGAACAGTAAAATAAATAGAAACCTCAAATATAAATTAGAAATCTCTAAGAATTTATATTTCAAATAGTAAATAAGAAATACAGGAAAGAATTGTTCAAACATGGAAAATCCATCCAGGAGGTCAACATCTATCTAAACTAGAGTTCTAAAAAATGCAAAAAGAAAGAGAGAGAGAAGAGGGGGAAAAAATGCAGTGAAGGAAAAATGAATAAACAAAATGTTAGACAATTTCCCATATTGAAGAAAGATTCTTTATAGCACCTACATAGAAAGGTGCTCACTGAATCACTCAGGATGGGCTAAGCTATGTTGAGATAAAAAAAAGAACTCCAACACTTTAGCAGATTACAATGCAAAGGTTTATCTCTCTCATGCTACATATCCTTATTCAGTTGGCATGGATCATTGCTGCACACTTTCTCACTTCAAGTCTCAGGCTGATGGTGCAGTTACTATCTCAAATGTTCCTGGTTGCCATGGCAGAGGGAAAAAGAGCTTTGGAGGGTTTCAAACCAGGGATTTAATGCTCTGACTCAGAAGCAGCACTTGTCACCTTTGCTCAAAGCTAACAGACCAAAATTGTTTTAAAAAACGTATTTTTTACACCTTCCTTAGGTCTCATAAGTACACACACTAATATTAACTGGGTATTTTGGTTTGTTTTTCACAACCAAAAATGAGATCAAACTATATACATTTCATGAACTGTATTTTTAAATTGGATAATTCTCCAGGTAAAAATATACACATCTAACACACTCACTTAGAAGGCAACTTCTCTATAGCTGTGATCTCCAAAATAATAATTGTGATAAGTAGCTTTTTATAATTTAATCAATTAAAATTAAATCAAATTAAAAATTTAGACCCTCTATCTTATTAGCCTCATTTCAACTGTCCAATAGTCAAATGGCTCTAATAGCTACCTTATTGTACAATGCAGTTATAGAATATTTCCATCATCACAGAAAGTTCTATTTGTCAATACTAAACTATTCCATGACATACAACAATTCATTCCAACCATCCGCATATTGATTATGTGATTGTATCCTTTTCTATGCCACTATACGCAATATTGAATAAGCATCCTTGATCCTAATGCCACATGTATTATTTCATTTCTATTGGATACAATCCCCAAATGAGACCACTGGGTCAAAAAAAATTGTGCATTTTAAATGTTAATAGATACTGTGATTTTTATGTTCTTCAAATATCATTGCAATTTATACTTCTCCCAGCAGTATATGAGAAAGTTAATTTCTCTGTAATTCTTTAAACTTTTGGCAATATTATTCTTTTGAATTTTTTTTCCAATCTCCTAGATTTGAAAAAAAGGCTTTTCATTGGTATTTTCATTTGCATTTCCCTGATTTCTTGTGAGGGTGAGAATCCATATGTTTATTGATAATTTGTATTTCTTCTCCAAGGAACTATCTCTTCACAGCCTTTGCAAATTTTATAAAGGCTTTTTTGTCTTATTTCTTATCAATTTACTGAACTTTTAAAAAATATTAATTATTTTTTTGTCTTAGGTGAGTGATTGTTTTTCACTTTGTTTAATAGTGCTTCTTGGAAAGTGTTTTAGGTGTTTATGAGGTCAGATTAACTTTTCCCTAATGATTCTGGGTTTTTTATCTAGCCTTTCACACTTCAACTTCCTACAATTTGGCTTTCATGCCCACCATTTCACAAACTTTCCTGTATAGTCATTAGTGATGTTCTCCTTAGGAGTCACTCCCATTATGGGTTATTTCCCATTCCACCATATCCTTCACCCCCTGGCAACTACTAACCTACTTTCTATCTCTATAGATTTGCCTATTCTGGGCATTTCAAATAAATCATATCATAAACAAAATTGTATTTTGTGTCTGGTTTCTTTCAGGTAATGAAATATTTTCAAAATTCATCCATGTTGTAGCATGTATCAGTACTTGAATCTTTTTTGCTGCTTAATAATATTCCAGTGTTTGGATATACCACATTTTATTTATTTATTCATCAGTAGATAGACATTTGGGTTGTTTCTGTTTTGGGTATGAGTTTTTGTGTGGATGGATGTTTTTCATTTCTCACCTTGGAAAAGAAATGCTGCATCACATAACTCATGTTTAATGTTTTAAGGAACTAACAAATGGTTTTCTAAGAAGACTGCACTATTTTACATTTCCACCAACAATGCATGAAAGTTCCAATATCTCCACATCTTTTCCAACACTTATTATCTGATCTCTCTTTTGGTTACAGCCCACTTAGTGTTGAAAGTTGTTCAACAACTGGTCTTTCATTGTGGTTAGATTTACATTTGTGCAATGGCTTATGATTTTGAACACTTTTGTGTGTTTATTAGCAAACTGTGCATTTTCTTTGGAGAAATGTTTCTACAAACCTTTTCCCCACTTTTAATTAGTTTATGTTTTACTGTTGACTTTTTAAAGCAGTTATATTCATATATTTTCACATGACATAAAATCTATCCAAAGTGTACAACAAATGGCTTTTAACATAATCACAAAGTTGAATATTCATCACCTCAATTTTAGAACGTTTTCATTACTCCAAAAAGAAAAACCCGACAACACTTAGTAGTCACTTCCCAATCCCTTATCCTTCCTCTACCTTATATAACCACTAATCCAATTCTGACTCTAATGATTTATTTATATTTATATCTTATACAAATGGGATCATACCATATGTAGTACTTTGCTTTCTTTCACTTAGCATAATAATTTTTTAAATTATTACTATTTTTTAATTAGAGAAGTTGTAGGTTTATATAAAAGTCATGTAAAAATGCAATGTTCCTATAACCCCTTATTGTTTATATTTTACATTGGTATGGTAACTTTCTTACAATTGATGAAAGAGCATTAAAATAGTGTGTTGCCTTTACTCTGAAGTTTCCATTAGGTGTATTTTTCCCCATATATCGCCCTCTTATTAACACTTTATAATTGTGAAGTTAATTTGTTGGAAGCATGAAAGAACATTCTTAAATTTGAACTGTTAACCACAGTCAGTGTCTACAACAGGTTTCACTGTGTTATAGAGTTCCATGTTTTATCCTGTAACCTTTCTTTCAGTAACATATTCAGCCCAAACTTCCCCTTTCAGTCACATTCACACACATAATTCAGTGATATTAATTACATTCACAATCATATACTACCATCTCCACTATCCCTTTCCAAATATTTACAATCAACCTTATCCTTAATGATTACTTTAATTAGAAATTCTGCACAAATCAGTACCTCATTCTCTACACCCATTATATCTTCTGGTAACCTATATTCTAGATTATAACTCTGTTGGTTTACTTATTATAATTAGTTGACATCAGTGAGACCATACAGTATTTGTTCTTTTGTGTCTGGCTTATTTCACTCACCACAAGGTTCTCAAGATTCACCCATGTTGTCGGGTACTTCAAGAATTCATTCCTTCTTAAAGCTGAATACTATTTCATCATATGTATCTACCATAGTTTGTTTATCCCTTCATCAGTTGATAGACAATTGGGCTCCTTCCATATTTTGGCAATTGTGCTTAAAGCTACTATGAACGTTGGTGTGGAAATGTCTTGTTTTCAGATCTGGATATATAACTACTAATGGAATTGCGAGAGCAGAAGGCAATTCTATACACAGCTTCCTGAGGGATTGCCAGACTGTCTCCCACAATGGCTGTGTGATTTTACTTTCCCATCAGCAGTGAATGTGTGCCTCTTTCTCCACATCCTCTCCAACACTTTCAGTTTTCCGATTTTTTTTAATAGTGGCTTTTCTAATAGGTGTGAAATGATATCTCTTCCTGGTTTTGATTTGCATTTCCCTAATAGCTAATGATGTTGAGCATCTTTTCTTGTGCTTTTGGGCCATTTGTATTTCCTCTTTGGAAAAATATCTGTTCAAGTCTTTTGCCTATTTTAAAATTAGGATGTTTGCGTTTTTATTGTTGAGTTATAGGATTTCTTTATATATTTTGGATATTAAGCCCTTACCGGATTTAAGGTTTCCAAATATTTTTTCCTATTGAGCAGGCTGCCTTTTCACTTTCTTGAAAAAGACCTTTAAGCACAAAAGATTTTAATTTTGAGGAGGCACCATTTATCCATTTTTCTCTCTCATTGCTTGTATTTTGGGTGTAAAGTCTAAGAAAACTTTGCCTACCACCAGACCTTGAGGATGCCTTCCAATATTTTCTTCTAGGAGCTTTGTGTTCCTGGCACATAGATTTAGGTCTTTGATCTAGTTTGACGTAATATTTTATAAGGTGTAAAAGAGGGGTCCTCTTGCATTCATTTAGGTATCAATACTCAGTTCTCCCAGCACCATTTGTTGAGAAGACTATTTTATCTCAGTTGAATGGATTTGGCAACTTTTCCAAATATCAATTGGCTGTAGATGTGAGGGTCTATTTCCAAACTCTAAGTTTGATTACATTGGTTAATGTGTCTATCTTTATACCAGTACCTTGTTGTTTTGACTACTGTAGCTTTGTAAAATGCTTTATAGTCAGGAAGTGTGAACCTTCCAATTACATTTTTCTTTTTAAGATATTTTGGCTATTTGGAGCCCCCTATACTTCCAAATAAAATTGATAATTGGCTTTTCCATTTCTGCAAAGTAGACTGTTGAGATTTTGTTTGGGGTTACATTGAATCTGTAAATCAATTTGGATATAATTGATATCTTAAAGATATTTAGTCTTCCAATCCATGAACACAGAGTGTCTTTCAATTCATTTAGGTCTTCTATTTTTTAAAATAATGTTCTATAGTTACCCCTATTCAGGCCCTTCACATCCTTGGTTACATTTCTTCCAAGATATTTGATCCTTCAAGTTGCTTTTATAGATGGAAATTTTTTCTTGTGTCTTTCTGGTTGTTTATTATTTGTGTATAGAAAAATTACTAATTTGGGGTTGGTCTTGCACCCACCACTGCCTAACTCTAAACTTAACATTAGGAACTTTGTCATAGATTTTTCAGGATTTTCTTCATATAGGATTATATCATCTGCAAATAGGTAATGTTTTACTTCTCCTTTCCAACTGGGATGCATTTTATTTCTTTTCCTTGACTAACAATTTTGGCTAGAACTTCCAACATGATGTTGAGTAACACTGTTGATGTGGTCACTCCTGTCTTGTTCCAATTCTTAGAGAGAAAGCTTTCAGTGCTTCACCATTGAGGACAACATTAGCTGTGAGTTTTTCATATGCCCTTTATCACATTGCTAAAGTTTCCTTCTATTCCTAGTGTTCTAAGTGTAATTATCAAGAGGTGCTGCTGGATTTTGTCAAATGCCTTTTCTGTCTCAAATGAGAATGTGTGTTTTTTTTCCTTTCACTCTGCTAATGTGTTTTATTACATTAGTTGATTTTCTTTTTTTGAACCAACCTTGTAACCAGGGATATATCCAACTCGATTGTGCTGTTGGATCTAGTATTTTATTGAGGATTTTTGCATCCATATTCTGTAGTTTTCTTTTCTTTGGTGCCTTGATCTGAATTTGGTAGAAAGATAATGTTGGCTTTGTAGAATAAATTACAGAATGTTCCCTCCTATTCAACTGTTTGGAAGAATTTGAGCAGAATTGGAGTTAAGTCTTCTTGGAATGTTTGGTAGAATTCTCCTGCAAATCCATCTGCCCCAGCTTTTCTTTTTTGGGAGAGTTTTTGATTTCTGATTCAATCTCTTTATTAGTAATTGGTTTGTTTAGATCTCCTATTTCTTCTTGATTCAATATAGATAGTTTGTGTGTTTCTAATAATTTTTCTGTTTTTCTAGTTATCTAATTTATAGGCTTACAGTTGTTATATAATGTCCTCTTAGAGTTCTTTTATTCCAGTGGAGTTGGTAGTAATTTTCCCCTTTTAATTTTTTATTTTATTTGTATCCTCTCTTTTTTTGTCCATCAGTCTAGATAAAGGTTTTTTAATTATATTGATCTTTTTGAAGAATAAACATTTGGTTTTCTTGAGTCCTTCCATTTTTTTTTCTTTCTATTTCTTTTATCTCTACTTCAATCTTTATTTCCTTTCTTCTGCATATTTTGATTGAGTTTGCTCTTCTTTTTCAAGTTTTCCAGCTTAGAGGTTAGATCTCTGACTTGAAATATTTCTTCTTTTTTTTAATGTAAGCATTTAGAGCTATAAATTTCCCTCTTAGCACTACATTTGCTGCATCCCATAAGTATTGCTATGTTTTATTTTCATTTGCCTCAAGATTTTTCCTAATTTTCCTTCTGATATCCTGTTTTTAACCCATTGGCTATTTAAGAATATATGGTTTAATTTCCACACATTTGTAAATTTTCCTTTCCTCCTTCTGTTTTTAAAATTTAGTTCATTCTGTTGTGGTTACAGATTACACATTGTATGATTTCAATATTTTTGAATTTACTAAGGCTTGTTTTTTACCTAATATATGGTCCATCCTGGAGAATGATCCATGTGCACTGGAGAATAATCTGTACTCATTTTTTATTGGGTTAAGTGTTAAATATATGTCTGATTGTACTAGTTGGTTTAGAGTATCATTCAAGTTTTGTTCTTCTTTACTGATCTTCTGACTAGATGTTGTATCCATTATTGAAAGTGTTGTATTTAAGTCATCTACTATTAAACTAGAGCTGTCGATGTCTCCCTTCAAATCTTTCAGAATTTGCTTCATATATTTTGAGGTTCTACTTTAGGTGCATGTGCCGGTCTGAATCTGTGGTGGACCCCAGTAAAGCCATGCCCTTTGATCCTCATTCAATATTGCTGGGTGGGAGCATTTTGATTGTTTCTATGAAGATGTGACCCACCCAATTGTGGGTGGTAACTTTTGATTAGATGATTTCCATAGAAGTGTGTCTCCACCCACTGAAGGTAGAATTGCTTACTGGAATCCCTTAAAAGAGGAAACATTTTGGAGAGAGTCCCTTTTTGGTAGAGCCACGTGAAAGCCAGCAGATGCTACAATGTTCACCATGTGCCCTTCCAGCTGAGAGAGAAACGTCTAACATCATCGACCTTCTTGAACCAAGGTATCTTTCCTTGGATGCCTTTGATTGGACATTTCTATAGACTTGTTTTAATTGGGACATTTTCTTGGCCTTAGAACTGTAAACTAGCAACTCATTAAATTCCCCTTGTTAAAAGCCATTCTGATTCTGGTATATTGCATTCTGGCAGCTAGCAAACTAGAGCAGAGCATATGTATTAATATTTAGAATATCTTCTTGTTGAATTGTCCCCTTTTTCAGTATATAATAAGTATCTTTGTCCCTTGTAAGTACTTGGACTTAAAGTCTAGTTTCTTTGGTTTGTTAAAGATGCTGGAAACCAGAAAATGGGATGGCTTTTTAAAAAGGAATTTATTACATTACAAGTTTAACATTTTAAGGCCATAAATATGTTCAACTAAGGCCTCCAGGGAAAGATACTTTGACTCAAGAAAGGCCAGTGGGACCAGAATACCTCTGTCAGCTAGGAAGTCATGAGGCTGGTGTCTGCTGGGGTCTTTGGTTTCTGATTTCAAACAGCTTCCCCAGGGGTGTTTTTTTTTTTTTTTCTGCATTTTCAAACATCTGGGTCTAGAGTTGGCTTTCTCTCTTTTCAAAATGTTTCCCCTTTTAAAGGACTCCAGTAAACCAATCAAGACACACATTAAATGGGTTGAGTCACATCTCCATTTACACAAAAGTTCACACCCACAATTGAGTGGATCAACCTACATGGAAACAATCTAATCAAAGGTTTCCACTTTAAACAATAGTTCTGACCCCACAAGTTTGGATCAGGATTAAAACATGGCTTTCCTGGACTACATAATAGTTTCAAGCAGGCACATCCATTTTATCCAGTATTAGTATATATGCCTCAGCTCTCTTTTGGTTACTACATGCATGGTATATATTTTTCCATCCTTTTGCCCCAACCTATTTGTATCTTTGAACTTAACTTTAGCTTATTCCAGACAGCATATAGTTGGGTCATGCCATTTTACCCATTCTGCTAATCTCTGACTTTTGACTAGAGAGCTTAAACCATTTACCTTTAAAGTTGCTACTGATACTACAAAACTCGCTTCTGCCATTTTGCTATTTAGCCCTTGTTGGTTTTATACCTTTTTAGTCCATCACTTCTGTTATTGGCTACATTTATATTTATTTGATTTTTTGTGTTGTACAATATTTAATGCCTTCTCATTTCTATCTGGATATATGTTTTTATCTAATTTCTTTGTGTTTATCATGGGGTTAAAATTTAACATCCTGAATAATTAACAATCGTATTTAGTTTGATACCAACAACTTCAATATTATGCACTTATACTTTCCTATAATCTTTGTTCCCCCACCAATTTTGTGCCCTTCTTACCACTTATATCTTTGTAAATTGTGTATCCAGAAACATAGATTTATCATAACAGTTCTCCCTTCCATATGGCAGGAGTTAGGGGTGCACCCACAATCTGGAAAATCCACATGAAATTTTTTTTCAGAGTTTCAGGAAATTCCCTCACTGCCTCTTGATTGGCAGATGATGTCTCTCCCTTTACTTTTACTTTGCATAGAATAATCCTTCTTTTTTTTTTTTTTAATTTGCAAAGCAGCCTTTGTTGGCCTGAAAATCTGTAGACATAGACAGCTTCATTTTCATTTAGGGACTCATATAAGAACTTAGCCTTTTCTTGTGTGATGTCAGAGTTTACCAGAATGCATTTTTTAAATAACAATCCTGCACCCAAAAGAAGTTGAACACTCTATGTGAGAGAAATGCAGATCTCCTGGTTTATACAAATGCTTTGCTGTTGTTGATGTAGCTGCAGTAACAGCTTTGTGGATTTCCTTCTCTATTTTTATTAATATGCCTTACAGTTGACTCATTAATGCTATAATAGTGGCTTCTGCAAAACTTCCCCCAAATTCCATTTAATTTCTGTTGCTGACCATAATATATTAAAATTGTGATGGGGAAAGTTGTGATATAGAAGGGATAACTGTATTTTTTATGTGTTTGTATTTTAACACCTGTAGGAAGTAATAATTAAAGTTTCCTACCAAATAATATACTACAATCATATTGGCATTTATAATTACCTAAATATTTACCTTTATGGCTGGTCTCTATTTCTCTATGCTACTTTGGACCACTGTATAGTGTCCTTCCTTTTCAGTCTGAAGAATTTCCTTTAACATTGCTTGTAGGGTAGTCTAGTGGTGATGACTTCCTTCAGTTTTTGTCTATCTAACAGAGTCTTTATCTCTGCCTCATTTTGAAAGAAAGTCTCACTAGATATAAAATTCTTGGCTGGCAATTGTTTCTTTTAGTATTTTAAGTATTCCTACACACTGCCTTCTTGTCTCCATGGCTTCTGATGAAAAATCAGAATTTAATTTTACTGGGACTCCTTTCTACATAACATGTTGCTTTTCTCTCGCAGTTTTCAGAACTCTGTCCTTGTCCTTTGCATTCATTAGTGTGATCCATATATGATTCAGTTATTTTTCTTTATGTTTATGCTGTTTGGTATTCTCTGAGCTTCTTGAATGCCCATATATTCATCCTTTGCCAAGATTGGGAATTTCTCAATCATTATCTCTTTGAATATCCCTGCCCCTCACTCTGTTCTTCTAGGATTCCCATAATGCATATATTGTGAGCTTCATCATGTCTCAGAGGTGTTTTGGTCTGTTTTTGTTTTAATATTTTTTTTTCTTTCTTCTCCTCTGCCTGAGTCATTCAGGTGTTTTGTCTTCAAGTTCACTGATTCTTTCCTCTTTCAGCGCCAATCTGCTCTTGAAACCCCTGAGAAGTTTTCATTTCAGTTATTGTGGCCTTTACCTCCATGATTTTGTTTGGTTCCTCTGCTTAAATTTCTGTCTCTTTACTAAGACTCTCATATTGCCCATTCATTGTTTTCCTGATATCCTTTAGTTCTTCCTCTGTTTTTCCTTCACCTCCTTTAGCATTTTAAGATCATCTTTTAAAGGCTTTGTTCTATTTGTCTAAAATCCCATCTTCTTCATTGGTATTTCCTGGATTTTTATGTTCTTCCTTTGGATGAGCCATCAATTCCTGTTTATTTGTCTGTCTTGTTCTCTTTTGTTGCACACTGTAATTTTAAAATATGAACTCTGGGATTTATTCTCTGAGATGTCTGTATTCTTTTTATTCTCTCTCTCTCTTTTTCACTAGCTGGGGATAAGATAATTTTTTTTTTTTAACTTTAGCCCTCCTATCAGGAAAACCTGCCCAAGGCAAAGTGTAGAGTGCGTGATTTCCCTTCTGTCTGACCTCTGTCTTGTACTGGACTTTTGCTTGCTAGTTGTTTTGGAGTTCCCCTGTTTTCAGGAGTTTGGTTGTCCCTCTATTTCCAAGGACACAGAATTCCCTCTCCCAGGTATTTAAAGCTGGATGGACTTTTTTCCAGACTATCTGCGTCTATAGATTTTTACACTTCTTTTGCTGTATTAAACTGTGTGCTGGTTTGAAAGGATGATGGCCCCTAGAAAAGCCAAGTTTTAATCTAAATCCCATTTCATAAAGGCAGAATAATCCCTATTCAATACTGTATATAATTTGCTCATCTCCCTGGAGATGTAACCCAATCAAGAGTTGTTGTTAAGATGGACTAGGGGAGATGTGTCTCCACCCATTTGGGCAGGTTTTGATTGGTTTCTGAAGTCCTATAAAAGAGGAAACATTTTGGAGAATGAGAGATTCAGAGAGAGCAGAGAATACTGCAGCACTACGAAGCAGAGAGTCCACGAGCCAGCGACCTTTGGAGATGAAGAAGGAAAACGCCTCCGGGAGAGCTTCAAATTGCCTTGGGGAGGGGATCAGGAATGGTGCCAAGAGTTTTTCTCCTACAGCTCCCAAACCTGAGCTTTCCTGGCCTGCCTAGCAAACCATCCCTTCAGCTAATTGTTGCCTGCAGTGCTGAGGAATGGCAGTATCTTTGAGTCTCTGCTGTCATTATTCCATAGGGGTGGGTGGAGTAAATGGCTGATGTCAAAGGCCCTCAGTGACCCAAATTTGCTAATCAAGATCTGTAAGCAGTGTCATCCCTTTTGTGGAGAGAAGAGGATTTCTATGTCCTTTTTTTTGTCACCAGCAGCTAGCCAGGGGCTGAACTCCACTGTGGCCTGCCACAAGAGTGGGTGATGGGCACTGGTGGCAGCTGCATGGAGAGAATAATTTGCTCTTCTTTAGTGTAATATCAGTCTCTTCCTCCTGCTCTTCCTTTGATGCTGTACATGTTCTTCTGGCCTCCAGAGTTTCAAATTAATTGTTTCCGACAGTTTTTGCCTGTTTACTAGTTGTTTCGGTGGAATGGTGGAGTCCCGGAGCTCCCACTCCACCATCTTTTCACAATCCTCCTCCTCTTACTTTCTGAAGATATTCATAATGGCTGTGTACCCCTTATTGAGTAAAACCATAAACCTTGACTTGGAGCTAGGGGGACTGGATGCGCATGTCCTTAGGTGCACCTACCTGGATTAAAGTTATTGGGGTAATATCAATAATATTGAATTTTTAAGGAGAGGTAAGCTAGAAGGGAATGGTGTGACTCAAATACCACACATTCTCATTATTCTTATCAAGATTTAGTAGACTTTCTTGAATGAATGTTTCTCCAACTCCTTTATGCCCTTTAGGACAATTTCTAGAGATATTAAATTACTTCTTAATATACTTTAAGTTTTTAAGATATCTGTCTCCATTTAAATGATTGTTTGTTGAGGATAGGATCTGCCACACTCTAAATACTGCATTCTGGATTTTGGTATCTGGTCAGTTTCTTAAATAATTAAGTATAACTACTATATGATCCAGTTATTCCACTTCCTACTCAAGATAAATGAAATCATGTGTGCATGGAAAGACTTATACATCAATGTTCATAGGACCTTGGTTTATAATAGCTCCATACTGAAATCAGTTCAAAATTCCATCAATGGGCACGTGGATAGAAAACTATGGTATATTCTTATGATTGGATACTATTCAGCAATAAAAAGTAATGTACTATTGATGCATTATAAGCATTCATCTATCTCACAACAATGTTAGTATCCAAAGGTATGTTCTTTTAATGAAACACTATTTTGATAATCTTATATATTTGAAGGTTTGTGTTATATTTTGGAACAGCACAGAAATGAAGGAAAATGGGGAAGGGTCAAAATAGTAAATATTGTTTGCCATGCTTTTGTTTTCCTGTGATTTCTTTGATTCAAGAATATAAAAAGGAGTTATAAAAGGTCATAAACTTTTATTCTGTGGAGTCAATTAAGAATAAATGTATTTACAATGAATGAAGAACATATTTAGAAAGGATATTAGTTACTGCTGCTGTCATGCTGCTGTCAAATTTCTATTTCTAAGAAAATGGCTCAAACAAGATAGTCTCAAAATGAACACTGCTATTTTAAGATTTAAGTGTCTTCATAAAATGAAAAAAATTGTATAGCATGAAATTATTTAGATACTTTATGTGTGGCTGTGGTAATGGAAAGGATATAAAAACATTTTGGTGTTCCATCACTGATTATGATTTTATGATTTACAAATTTCAACACAAAGCTGACCAAAATACATCAAATCCTGTTACCACAAAATTGATTAATTATTAAAGAATCATAAATACTGAGGTCTAATTTTTAAAATGCATACTGTATCAGGAAATGAAAGGAAACATCCTACCGAAATATGTTTTGCATTTTGAAAGTCAACAAGTTCCTAGCCATTTTGAGGATGCTACATTATTTACAAACAATTTAAGAAAAGATATCAGTGGTTGACTATAAGTATGTTTATATACATATCCTGGTGCTATCTCTGTTTTTAGTATAATGAAGTGTGTTAAATTATTATCCTAATACTTGTGTAATAAATCCCAAGTATGAGCCATACACTGTTTAGGTATTGATGATTCAAAGTGAATAAGAAAGGGTACATGTCCTACAGAAATACATGACTTAATAGTCAGTCATTTGGAATGCTGCAAAGAGATCAAGTAGGGTAAGGACAGGAAAATACCGACTTGTTTTGAAAATGAGAGCAATTTCTATTGAAAGCTGATGGCAGTAGCCACTGCAGAGGACTGGAAATAAATGGAAAGAGAAAGGAAGGAAGGAAGTGAATGAGAATATTGTACTGAAAACAAGATTTTTTAAGATGATGGAAGATCAAAGTATTTTAAAGGTTGGAATAAATGGAGAAATAAGTATTGAAAATTAGGGAAAATTGAGGAGATAATTGTAATATTCACATTCCCTAAAAGATAGAAGAGAATGGGATCCCTGCCCCCCACCACCCCCTGGCCAAGAGGAAAAAAGATCAGATCAGGCACAATCAAGTATGCAACTTTAGTTCAGTGAGAAGGTTTCTTTCTAATAAGTCCTAATTTCTTTATGCCATGAGATAAGTCTCTGCTAAAAAGAGAGTCTCCTACTAAAAAGGGAAATGTTCTCCCCCCCACCCCAAAGAAAGAGCCATGAGGAGAGAATGGAAGGGTCAAAACTTTGAAAGTACAGATCTTTACAGTTATTGTTAAGAATGAGATTTGACTAAAATCTTATTGCCCTTCTGGAGATGAGGAGAAAAAAGAGTCCAAAAAAGTGGAATAATCTTCTGGCAAATGTTGGAATTGTCTGGGATGAGGTTGGGTTTGGAGTGGTAAGGAAGATATGGAATGAGTACCAAAGCCTCCAAAAAGGAAGAGAAATTAATAAGATCTTTCTGGATGAACCATGCTTGTTCCCATTTTAAAATATTTTAGCTCTTAAATTTTTCTTCTCAAGAATATCACCCAGCATGGTTGAGATCCTTGTGAAATTTGGCACCAACATCCCATATTAACCCTATGCCCAAAATACATGACTGTATGCAGAACCAGTCCCAGTAAGTGCTTAAGACATGCCTGAGTCTGGCTGTCCAAGATCAGATCCAGTCTTTATGGCTTATTGGCTGTCACCGTGGACAAGTTAATTAACCCCTTTCTGTTTTGCTTTCCTTATTTGTAAAATAGGAATAATAGTATCTGTATTAAACATCTGTGGTAAATAACACCTGTAAAGTACTTAGAAGAGTGCCTGCCACATAGCAGGAACTCAAAACATATCACTATTGTTATTTTCAGGAGTGGGACAGAAAGGGAGGGAGGATGAGTGTTTCCTCTTTGATTTCTAATATTTTTTCCTGCTCTCTTAGTGTACCTACAGCCAATACCTTCAGATAATAGTCTAGTACAGAAAGACTGTTAGACTCCTATACTACCAAATGCTGGATAAGTCATATCTATACATGGAATGAGTCATTCCTAAATTCTTGTACACTTACAAATGCTTCACAAAACTTCTAGAGACTCAGCACTTGTTTAAAGCACTCAGCACTTGTTTACACAGGAGTAATGCATTTCTTTTCAAACATGTAGAATTTAGCTGTCCCTAATCAGTTATAAAGTGCTTAATATACCCTTTCTCTAGGGGATATTACTTTATGTAATTTCACCTTCAGAAAAGCTACATTTTACTTCCACATTTTTTTTTTATTACCAAGGTATTTTCTTAGTCATGACAAAAGATTTACCCTAACTCCTCAATGAATCATTTTAAATAACCTTTAACAATAAACCTTTGGCAAAGAAACTTACTGAAAATGTTTTGGGTTCTTTTCCAAAACTGAAATAACATACAGTTACTTCTCCTTTCCATATTTCACATGCTCAATTACTTCTGAATTTGTACTCTATGGAAAAACAGACCAAATGGGGTAAGAGTGGATAAATCACAAAAGTAATGAGGAAAATAAATAGATTTGTCGATTAAATCCCAGCACACAAAGCAGATTTAGAAGATTTGCCTTAAATTCCACAGAAATAAATATATAGAATCATAAAGTATTGTACGACTTTACTCATCAGGCATTGAATGAAGGAAAAGTGTCACATCCAACAAAAAGAGCATGATAAAATTATAAATAAATATATAAATCAAATACTTTCCAGGAAGATCCCGTTCTAGAACACTGAGGAACTCTGGGAATTACTTGAAGCCTATCCTTAACAATAATTCTTTAACATGTCAGACAAGATGATGTTAGAGTCTACAATTTTCAGAGGAATCTTTGTACTTAAGCATTCTAAATACTAAGTCCTAAATACTGGGAGATATGCTAAATTTTTGGTCAAGACTTTGCCAAAATTTTTGAAGAGCCAAATATATATTTTTTCTGGAGTTTTTATTCAATGGTCATTGCCAACATCCTTTGGTTGTTTAGTATCTGGCAGGAATATCTTGAGAATCTGGTTAACTTAAGTTATGTGGGTAATAAACAGGGGAGGTAATTCTAGATATGCAAATCACATGAGCTTCAAATTACTGATCAAATCTGAAAATTTGTATATTCGACTTCATTTGTCTTTGGCAAAATAAATTTTCCTGTTCTTTAAAGGGAAAAATACTGAAACATATTTTATTGAAAAAGTACTTAAAGCTGTTTGTATGTCAAAAAGTTCTTAAAAATAATATTTGATGATAAATATGCAAAGGAATTAAAAGCACATGGATGAAAATTCCCTTAAATAAACAAAGTTCTGTAAAACATGTATTGGGTTTTACTTAGGCTGGCATGTAGGAAACTAATTTAAGATGATCGGAACATTCAAAATGTGGCCAGGTTCACTAGGTTCTCAGGCATCTAAGAACATCTAGGGCTCTAACTGAGACTGTACAAAACTTTCATGTCCTAAGTTTACTTTCCTGAAACCTATAATCTCCAGAAACCTATAATCTCCAGAGGGTTCCTAAGCCAGATAAATCCTGAAACACAGAGGGACCAGCCCCTCCAAGAATACTAACTAATTCCATCCCCCTATCTTATATTGTTTATACCCCTTTTCATCATGAAAAGGTTAGAACGGGCATAGCCCAAAGATCCCTATAGATTGGGAGTAGGATCAAAGGAGAAGGGGGTGTTACAACTGAGAAGATAGGATTTAACAACCAAATATGACTGCTGAATCACTCAAAGATATTTCTTTTAGCTTTCTGTGTTATGGAGCAGCTAGAAGGAAAAACCTAAAAATGTGGAATGGTAAATCATACCAAACTTTGAAATCTGTTCTGTAACTATTTGTTAAAATGGACTTTGAAAATTATTGCTTTTTTATATATCTATTATACATTCCCAATAAAAAAATGTTTTTTTTTTTTTTTTTAAGAATGACGTTTTATTTCAAGAAGAATTCTTGTAGTCTGAGAGCTCACACTCTCATTTTTCTTTAAGGATTCTCCAGTTGTAAATAGCCTTTGGGAAACTTCAAAAATCATTCAAGAGGGCAGATCACGGTGGCTCAATGGCAGAGTTCTCGCCTGCCATGCTGGAGACCCAGGTTCGATTCCTGGTGCCTGCACATGCAAAAATAAATAAATAAATAAAATAAAAATCATGCAAGAAGGACCAGGGCCTAAGCCACATTTGTTAAAATCAGACAGTGGGAAAGACATCACTCTACCTCCAAGTGAACTATGCCTAACTTGTGGCTCCCTACCTGTGAGCCATTAAATTCATAAATCACTTCCATGGTTTGGAGATCACCAGCTTAAAATACGTACAATTTCTTTCAAGTTTCTTTTATTTTCTGATGGCATTTCTCTACAATGCACATTGGTTAATATTGATGAAACAATCCTTAGAATAACATGGAAATGTACATTTGTATATAAATCTTTATCTTCATTTCCTTTTTCTTCACTAAAAGCTACAGTTACAGAGATACTTTTGTGTCTGGATACAACTTTATAGAAAAATGATCAAGAATTGTGAAATTCTGTTTCATTGACTGATTTCTAGATTCACACATGAAACACATAATCATATACACACAGAAACAACATGCAGATATATACAATCACACACACACTTCTGTGAAAGCTCTGTATATCTCTGTGGTCCAGGTACACTAAGATTTACTGGGTTTGTTACACAGCATCCCTTGCAGATTACTCCAAGCTTCATTCCCTGAATGCTGTCTGTCACTGCATGGCAACTTGCTCCTCCTGCCTCTCTAGGTTCTCCTGTTTCTCCATCCAAACTCATTAATCCTCTAGAGTCCATTTATCTTCCATGAGCACATTCCAAGTATTTTGCCTCCATGAAGATAACAACGACAGCAGCTACATCAATTACTCCCTTTCCAGACTTGTTTTGCTATACATTTTACTATTGTATGTTTTCCCTTATTTATCAGTTGTTTTGCATTTGTGGACAATTCCATCTCAACAAGTTGTAAGCTGTTAGAGGACAGGACAATGCCTGATATTTCCTTGGTAGCTTTCTCATTGCATAGTAGGAGATCTGTGGTCGGCTTTCTGTAATTAGAAACTGACTTGGCTGCTGCCAAGAAGAGCAGTGTCCATTAGTGGTTTTCAGAAGGTCCAATGTCTTATTCCATATGTAGGTGAAAGTACGATAAGAAGTACACAGTAAAGTATACAGTTTTAATTTTGAAAAGAAGGATGAGGAGGTCTTTGACAATAAATGCGTGAATCTCTGCCTGAACTCTCTCTTCATCAGGGAGGAAAAGCTGCTGGTACGGTGGGGCTAGTCACTGAGAAAGTCAGATCTGACTCATCATGACATCCTTATAATTTTTTTTTCCACATGGGCAGGCACTGGGAATCAAACCTGGGTCTCTGGCATGGCAGGCGAGAACTTTGCCTGCTAAGCCAACGTGGCCCGCCCCGACATCCTTACAGATTTTATAAACAGATTGTTGCTTATAGTCTCTTTCCCCTCCTTTTCTCTCCTCTCTCCTCTCCCCTCTTTATTATGTACAGCTATTGAATAAATATATCTATTTTATCAATCTGTATTTTCTAAGTTGAAATAATGAAGAATAAACAAATCAGTTACTTCTCAAACTGAAGCACTTCCTTGGCTGCACTGTGGATAGTTTCTATTGTGATTGGGAATTCAAGTCTGCCATTTATTGCTGCATCTCATATATTTGTCCTTATAACTTACATCTTTTTTCTTTTTTTCCCATTCTTTCTGTTCTGTAGGCTTCTGTATTTCCTTCATATCTGGCTTTTCCTATTCGGTTTGCTATTTTTTGCTTTTATTTTCTCCAGAGTTTTGGATGGTATATGTATTCAATTTCTATTTCTACTGGCTTATAGATTTCAAACTTAACAACCAGTATTTCCAGAATTGTCAAGGGCATGATCTGATATTTTTGTGTCTTTTCTATTTTTAGTATGAAAATTTAATCTACTTTTATTCCATACAGTTCTCCCCACTCATGCATGCATCCATTTGGCCTTCTTCAATATATATAGTATGATTTAATTCTAGATTATTGAATTATTGGTTTTACATAATATACCACTGCCAGTTTTTGACATTTATACGCCCTTTGAAATTGTTTAGAATCAGTGTTCAAAGTCAGGTTAATATGCTACTTTTCACCTAATGGTGTCTTTTTTCTTTTTTCTCAGTAATAAGAATGTCTCTTCAAATAACTTATTTTTTTTGTTTTTAGGAAAATAAAATATGCACTGAACTTTTGTTAAGCCCTGGCATATTGGAAAAAATATGTATGATGTTTTACATGTAAAAGAAAAATTTAAAGAGCATAAATTTTTCCTATAAAACTCTAGAAATTGATTTATTTGGGGGTATTCTGAGTGATAAAGTCTAAAGGTAGTTCAACTTTTTGTCAGTTCTTTCAGAATTTTAATTTTATATCTGTGCTCTATACAAATGGTATCTTAAAACATTCTCAATCTTTCCACTGAAGAAAATAGTATGCACCCATAATATTATTATTATGTTTCAAGTAGATGAGTTTTGTCAAAGATCAAGACAACAACCATCACAATCAGAATGTTACACCAAATATTTTGCAGTCAATCCTGTCCTCTCATTTGACCCCAATAAACAGCTGCTCTGCTTTTTTGTCATTTATAGATTAATTTTATCTATTCTGGAAATTTATACAAATGAAATTACATAGTGTAATCATTTGTTAAGCTGCCAGAATGCAATAGACCAGAAAAAAAAAAGGAATTTATTAAGTTGCAAGTTACAATTCTAAGGCCTTGAAAATGTCCACATTAAGGTACCAACAAGAGGTCACCTTCACTCAAGAAAGGCTGATGCCATCCAGAATACCTCTGCAAGCTGAGAAGACACATGGCTGGCATCTGCTCATCCTTGTTCCCAGTTCCATTGCTTCCAGCTTCTGATGCCAGTGTTTTCCTCTCTCAGTGTCTGTGGGCCTTCACTTAGCTCCTCTGGGACACAACTCTGGGTTCTGGCTTGCTTAGCTTCTCATGAGAAGGCACATGGTGATGTCTGTTGGGCTCTGCCCATGTCTAGGCATCTGTTCTTTCTGTCAACATTCCAAGCATCTCCAAACATCCATCCATGTCTCTGTCAAGTCTGAAACAACTGTTTCCCAAGCTTCTGCATAAGCTCTGAAGTTTCTCCAAAATGTTTTCCCTTTTAAAGGATTCTAGTTAAACTAATCAAGACCCATCTTGAATGTGTGGAGTCATAGCTCCCTCTAATCAAAAGATCACATCCACAATTGGGCATGCCACATCTCTACAGAGTAATCTAATAAAAGTTCCAGGATTAAAAGAAATGGCTGAGCCCACAAGATTGGATCAGGATTAAAACATGGCTTTTCTAAGGTACTGGCACACATAGTAGTATATATTCTTTTAAGCCTGGCTTCTTTTACTCAGCAAGGTTTTGAGATTCATCTAGTTCTTCTGTGTAGCAGGAATCTGTCCCTACATTTTGTTGAGTACTTTTTCATTATGTGGATATCTCACAATTTGTTTAATAACTGGTGGGCACTTGGGTTGTTTCCAGTTTGGGATAATTATAAATAAAGTCACTAAACATTTGTGTACAAGGTTTTATGTGGACATATGAGTTAGTTTCTTTGAGGTAAACATGTAACAGTGGAATTGCTAAATTATGTGGTAAATGATTGTTTAGCTTGACAAAAAACTGCTAAATATTTTGACAAAACGTTTGTACCCATTTTACAACCAGCCAGCAATGTATGAGCGTTCCAGTTGTTTCACTTCTTCAACCACACTAGTTTTTTGGAGTTGTTTGACTGGAGTTTTTGTTTGTGAGGAATTCTTGTTTGCTTTTTGTTATTGCTAGCCATTCTACTGGATATGTAGCAGTACCTCATCATGGCTTCAATTTACATTTGCTGATGATTAACTACATTGAGTAAATTTTCATATATTTATTGGCTACTCATATATCTTTTTTCATGAAGTGTCTATTAAATATTTTCCACATTTTAAATTGGACTCCTTGAGTTATTATTATTTTAAAGGTTCATTGAATCTTATCTCAAATATGTGAATTGCACATATTTTCTATAAGTCTTTGGTTTGTCTCTTTTTTTAATGGAATCTTTTAAAGAGCATGTGTTTTTAAAGTTATTAAATTCTTCTTCCACAGCTAGCGCTTTTTTGTCCTAAGAAACTCTTGCCTACCCCAAGATTATGAACATTTTCTTTTACATTATCTTTAATTATCTTTATATTACTATAAAATAACTAATTATCTGCTTGTGCTCCTAATATTGTGTTTTTAGATTACTTATAAATATTTCAAATTACTGCAGCTAATATTTATCAAATACCTGTACTGCACTAGACCTTTATAAATAAATTATGTTAAATAAATTTTAAACAAAGAATTAAATATTATTATTATATTCATTTCAGAGATGAGGAATATGAAGCATGTATAGTTTAAATGAGTCAGAGACCAAGTTTCAAACTCAGGCAATCTGTTCTCGGCGTCTACATTCTTAGTAACCCTGCTATGAGGCCTGTTATTCCATTTATTATGATTTTCCAAAACTGTATGTGATCGTTCAGCTTATCTTGTATTTTCATCTGTTCTTTCTTTACAACTGTTCCTGGTTTGTAGTACTTGAAATTGGAGAATTTCTGAAAGTTTCCTGAAAACTTTTTTGTATTCCATAGTGTAGTGTTCAGAGATATATTACCTTATCTATTTTTAAAAATTTCTTTTTCCTCCACTAGTCACCAGGTTTCAAGTAGTTACTGTTTTTCTTCACTATTATTTAACCATAGTAAAATCTATAGTTAATAACCTCAAATCTAACAATTTTCCTTCTGCAGTGGTATGCTAGGATGGTTAATGGCTACCCAAGGAAAGTTAGAAACAAGAAATTTAATTTGCTTTAACTAGAACAAAAAATATATGTAAAATTAAGTTTGTGGTTTTATTTTTATTAATTTAATATTTTTCATACAAAAGTAGAGAACATTCCCTTAACAAATAAGTATTTTCCATTTTTTTCCTATGGTGCCACATTTATTGGTAAAATAAATTCAACTTATTTAAATTTGATGTAAAATGAAACATAATCCATCTTTATTATTTTTGCATAGTCTATATAATTTATGGCTCTTTTGGAACACTTTAAGAGTTGTAACTCTAGCAACTTGGCCTAGGAGGGAAATTTTAGTTAGCAAACTGCTGTAAGGAAAGTTTACGGTGAAGCCAGAAAATACACTGATTTCACACATAGATGGTTTTGCTTACATAAAAATATTTTCTCTGGCAATGGGTTGGTTATTCATATAAGAATTAACATGAACACATAGTAACAAAATGGGCAGATCATATGATAGTCAGTAGGTCCAAAGAATCTGTGAAACCAGATTAATAAAAATAAGAGTTGCTCTCCTTCATTTTCTTAGTGGGAGATTTACCGCTAGACCACCTAACCAGCAATAGGGTCCAATTAACATCAGGATTCTGTTAAGTAGATGACTTTCACAAGGCAGAGATGAAAAACATTTATTGTTAGAAACATTCTCTAGTGTTGAGTCCCTTCAGATGTAAATCTCATGTTATAGGTAATTCTTCAAGATGAACTATAGAGATTCCTTAATGGATTTGTGTGACAGCCATTCAAAGTGACCAGATGAACCTACGTAAGTCTAACTAAGTGACTCTGGATGAGAATGAGACCCAACTTCTTTAGAAATTTTTTAAAACTCAAAAAAAAGTACTGAGGTTTATGTAACACTTCATCTTTTTATTTAGTAAAAGAAATAATTGTTACATTAAAAGTGGGAAAATTCTTTGACCCATTCCCCCATTCTAATGAAGAGCTGAGCTGATCTTGATCTGAGGGACCTCAAGCTTAGAAAATATGGAGGACCCTATTTAAGTCAAGAAATACAAATTTTGGTATAAATTTATTTATAATGAGAAAAGAAATCATGGCCATTTACAGAATTTTAAAAGATGACAAACACCACACATATCAAACAATCCTTTTTGCCAATCACAGCTCTCTGATATTTTCTTCTGTGTTCTTTGGCTGCATCTTCTTCGTGCTATTCTTAGTATGGTACCAGTCTTGTAATATCACTTTTTATAGAGAAAATAGAAAGGTAATTCAGGCTGCAGTGCTGTGCCTAAAATAGGCTCACTCCCTGGTGGGGAAGGTGCTGCTGAACGTCCACTGACTTTCCTGTGGTCACCCCTTCTCCAGGAATTCCTAGTTGTTTGGCTTCTCTCTGATACCATAAATCTATATTTACTTTTAGATTTTTTTCCCAGAAAGAGAGTCAGTCTGATGTAAACCAGTACATTATACCCAGAAGCTCAGACTCTCTTTTCCCCCTATTTTTGATTCATTCCTTCAAGCAATTAGGCTATGTTATCAATCTTTAAAAAGAAATAGGTTTTGGATTTTTTAATCAATTCTATTTTCTTTTGTTATCTAGTTCATTATTTTACACTTTTTCCTTTATTATTTCCTTTGTTCTTTCTGTTCTTTTTTGAATTCCTAGTTGCAGATTTTTTCTGTGTTACTTCAGTTTTTTTTTAATGGTAAACAACATGTTGGAATTTATTGCATACTTTCTTAAATAAGTTTAGATACTATCATTTCCTACTTTAGATTATGAATATTATCAGTTATATAAATAAATTATTCAGCTGTTGACATAAGTTTGGATTATTGGGATAAACCTTATACTTTTTTTCTTTTACTACTACAATTATTGCTAAAAATAAATTTAGGTCTTTAAATTTAATTTAATATTACTTTATTAGAATGTTATTTACTGTTAGCTTTGAGTAGATTGCATTTCATTTAGAATGATTTTGTCTGTTCATAAAATAAATATATCATACATTAATTCTTGTATTATTCTTATGCTACTTTCCCAATATTATCCTAACCACAGAATGTGAGTTGGGAATGTTCTCAGTTGACCTATTTTTAAAATAAATTGCTTAACTTAAAGATTATCTGTTTCTTAAATGTTTAGTAAAACTCATATAAATCTATATAAGCAAAGGGTATTTTTGTATATGGATGAATCTTTGATTACTATGTCAATTTCTCAGTGGCTGTAGTAGTTAGATTCAGGTGTCAACTTGGCCACTTGGTGCCCAGTTGCTCTGTTCCTGTGGACTTAAATCATCATCATTTGAAATTCATCAATGGCTGATTACCTCTGCAGTCAGCTAAGGGGAGTGCCTTACAGCAATGAGACACATTTAATTTAATAACTGGAGGCTTAAAAAAGAGAGATCAGAAAAGAGCTCAGCAACTCAAACCCAGATATTTGGAAATGCAGAAAGGAATTGCCCTGGAGAAAGCTGTTTGAACCTAGAATCCTGAAGGGAAGGCCAGAAGAGGTCACTGTGTGCCTTCCCAAGTTATGGAGAAACCCAGGTGAAAGTTAGCTGCCTTTCCTCTGAAGAGCAGTAAATTTGTAAATAAATAAATTCCCTTTATAAAAGCCATTCCATTTCTGGTGAATTGTATTCTGGCAGGCTCAGCAAACTAAAACAATGGCTACTGGGCAATTGAAGGTTTTTCAAATTTCTTTTTGCATCAGTTTTGTCATTTCGTGTTTATTTCAAATATTTGTCTATTTTTTCTATATTATCAAATTTTAAGTATGCAATTATTCATAATAAACTTTATTATTATTTTAATCTCTGCTGTAATATATTTACTTTTATATTTGGCTTGTTTCCATCTTCTCTCATTCCTTCCTTTCTTTTGTCTCTCCTTTTGTTCTCCCTCCTTCATTCTCTCCTTTCTTTATTCCTTCCTTCCCTCCATTCCACCCTTCCTTTATCTCTCTCTCTGTCTTTGATTAAGAGCAACATCAACATGTTGATATTATGTGCCCAGTCTAATCTTCAGAAACACACCAAATTCTAATTAAGGAGCATCCTATAAAATACCTGACCAGTTCTCCTCAAATTTGTCATCATCAAGAACAAGGAATATCTGGGGATATGCCATAACAAAGAGGAACCTATGGACACATGAATACTGGAACATGAAAGGACATTAGACAAAAACTAAGGAAATCTATAAAAACTATGGACTTTAGTTAGTAATTATATATCCCTATTGGTTCATCAATTGTGGCAAATGTACCCCGCTAACATAAGATACAAATAATAGGGGTAATTGAGTATTGGACATATGGGATCTCTGTGTACTATGTTCTCATTTGCTCTGTAAATATTTGTTTTGGTTTGCTAAAGCTGCTGGAATGCAATATAACAGAATGGATTGGCTTTACAAAAGAGATTTATTAGGTTACAAATTTACAGTTCTAAGGCTATAAAAATGTCCAAATCGGCCTTCAATCTGACCATTAATAACAGGATACCTTCACTAAAGAAAGACCAATTGTGTCTGTGATTTCTCTGTCATATGAGAAAGCACATGATGATATCTGCTGTCTTCTCTTCCAGCTTTTAGTTTCAAAGCTCTCTCAGCTTCTGGCACATCCTGGAGCATTTTCTTCTGCATCTCCAAACATCTGTGTCCTCTCCTAAAGTGTCCCTCTCATAAAGGGCTCCAGTAAGTGGATTAAGACCCAGCTTGAATGGGTGGGGCCACAGCTCCATGGAAATACCCTAAACCAAAGTTCTCACCCAAAAGTAGCTCTGCCCCCACAATGTTGGATTAGAGGAACATGACTTTTCTGGGGTACATAAGCTTCAAGCCAGTACATTCCACCCTCTGGACCCAAAGAAAGACATGTTATTTCCATGCATAAAATACATTCATTCCATCACAAAAACCTTAAATCATTACAGTAGCATTACAAATAAAATACCAAGTCAAAAACATTACAAAATCTCATGTAGGCATGGTTTGTCCTGAGGCAAAATTTCCCTCTGACTGTGGACCTGTGAAAATGAGAAGAAGTTATCTGCTACCAATCTACAAGGGAGGGACAGTCATAGGATAAACATTTCCATTGTCATAGGAAGAAATTGAAAGGAAAACGGGTCACCAGACCCAAACAATTCCAAAACCAGCAGGGCAAACGCCATTAGTTTTTTTAAATATATAAATATATATATATATATACATAGCAGGGCGAATGCCACTAGTTTCTGTAAACATTTTTATTGTGATATATATATATGTACATATATATAAAACTAAACTTCAAAATTTATCACTGTGAAATATATATATATAATAGTGATAAATTTCTAATTACTTTTTAATAAATTTTAGAACAAATTTCAGGGTATGGTATGGGTTACAGTTCCACCATGTCAGGTGTTTCCTTCTAGATGCTTTAAGACACTGGAGACTAAAAAGAAATATATAATGATTCAGTAATCATACTCATTTGTTAAATCCTATCTTCTCTGGTACAATTCCTCCTTATCCATTGATCCTTCTCCAATTCTTTAGGGATTTTGGGCAATGGCCATTCTAACTTCTTCATGTTGAAAAGGGGTGCTGATATTATGAGGTAGGGGGATGCAATGGCTGATAATCTTGAGAGATCAGAGTTTCAGGACTGATCTATCCTAGGAACCATTGGAGGTTACGGCTTTCTAAAAAATAAACTTAGAGAGTGAAACTATTATAGTCTCAGATAGAGCCCTGGGTAATCTTCGGGGTTTGGAGAAATATTGTTTGTTGAACCTGGGCATACCATGGTGATTAGCAATATCTAGCTGAAGCTTGCATAAGAGTGAACTCTAGAAGAGCCTCTTGACTCTATTTGAAATCTCTTAGCCACTAACACCTTATTTTTTACATTACTTTCCCCCCTTGTGGTCAGGTAAGCATAGCAGATCCATGTTGCCAGAGAGACTTACGTCACTGGATGTCATTTCCCACATAGCGGAGAGGGTAATTTTACTTGCAGAGTTTATCTTAGAGAGAGAGAGGCACATATGAGCAACAAAAGAGGTTCTCTGGAAGTAGCTCTTAGGCATTATTATAGGTAGGCTTACTTCTCCATTACAGATACAAGTTTCATAAGAGCAAGGCTCAACTACTGCTAAAGTGTGGCCTATTAACTTGGAAGTCCCTAATGTTTGAGAGAATATCAGGGATTCCCCAGGTGGGAAAGTTTAATAGATTCATACATTTTCTCCAGTCCCTCAAGGGACTTTTCCAGTACTTTTTAATTATCTGCCCAACATACTCCAGAATGTATCTTTGTATTACATTAAGCTATACAGAATGGCAAGAACTCATTACCAACTTTACCTCCTATATGTTTATGTTGTTTAACTGAACTGGCCAAATAGGTTGTTAGATTTTGTGCTACAGAAAATTTAGGTTTTGGACAAAATAAATCTCTCTTCTTTTGGTCTCATACAGTAGGTGAAGTTCTAAAATGCAGACAATACCTTCCTTTACCCAGTATTCTTATTTACCTTAGTCCCAGCCAGATCAGCTTTGGTATTTCTAGTTGAAGCCTGATCTCTTTTTCAGCTTCTTTTACAGTTGCTATATGTAGGAATGCTGACTTTCAGAGATGCAGAACTCCAGCTCTGAGACTTTAGGTGTAACACAGGTATCCAAAGTTCCAGAAAAATATCAAGTTATGCACATATAGCACAGAATCTCAGAATTTAGAAATAACACTTTAAAACTCAGAAATAAATGTGACTGGTATAAGAGTTCACAATCTAGACCCCTATTGTATAAGTATGTTCTGAAAGAGACCATACAATATTTGCTCTTTTGTGTCTTGTTTATTTTACTCAGCATTATGTCATCAAGGTTTATTCATGTTATCATATGCTTCAGGACCTCATTTTTTTCTTACTGCTGCATAGTATTCCATTGTATGTATATATGACATTTTGTGTATTCACTTATCTGTTGATGGACACTTGAATTGTTTCCATATTTTGGCAGTTGTGAATAATGCCACTATGAACATCAGTATGCAAATGTCTGTTCATGTTATGGCTTTCAGCTCTTCTGGGTATATACCAAGTAATGGTATTGCCTGGTCACAGGGCAACCTGATATTTAGCTTTGTGAGGAACCACCAAACTGTCTTCCACAGCAGCCATAACATTATACATACCCATTAGCAGTGCATGAATGTTTCAATTTCTCCACATCCTCTCCAACATTTGCAGTTTCCTGTTTCTTTAATGGCAGCCATTCTTGTATGTATGAGATGATGTCTCATTCTGATTTTGATTTGCATTTCCCTTATAGCTAATGAAGATGAACATTTTTTCATGTTCTTTTTAGCCATTTGTATTTTCTCTTCAGAAAAATACTTATTCATATATTTTGCCCATTTTATAATTGGGTTGTTTGTTCTGTTGTCGAGTTTTATGATTTCTTTATGTATCCTGGATATCAAGCCATAATCAAGTATATGCTTTCCAAGTATTTTCTCCCATTGAGTTGCCTACCTCTTCCCATTTTTGAAAAAGTCCTATGAGGTACAGAAGCATTTGATTTTGAGGAGTTCCCATTTACCTATTTTTTCTCTTGTTGCTTGTACTTTAGGTGTAAGATTTAAGAAGCTACTTCCTATTACTAGGTCTTGAAGATGTTTCCTAATATTTTCTTCCGGAAGTTTTATGGTACTGGTTCTTATATTTTGGTTTTTGATCCACTTTGAGTTAGTTCATTCATAGAGTGTGAAGTAGGGGTCCTTTTTCATTCCTTTGGCAATGGAAAACTAGTTCTCCCAGCCCCATTTATGGAAAAGACTATTCTGTTCCAGTTCACTGGATTTGGGGGTCAAATCAATTAACCATAAATCTGAAGGTTCATTTTCAAACTCTCAGTTTGACTCCAATGATCAGTATTTCTATCTTTGTGTCAATACCATGCTGTTTATTTCTTTATTTATTTAATGTATTAATTTATTGGCATGGGCAGGCTCCAGGAATTGAATCCGGGTCTCCATCACAGCAGGTGAGAATTCTACCACTGAGCCATTGTTGCACTGCCCAGTACCATGCTGTTTTGACCACTTTGGCTTTATAATAAACTTTAAAATCAGGAAGTATATGTCCTCCCACTTCATTCTTCTTTCTTTAGTGTGTTTTTGGTTATTCAGAGCCCCTTTCCTCTTCAAATAAATTTGATAACTAGCTTTTCCAAGTCTTCAAAGTAGTTAGTTGGAAATTTTATTGATATTGCATTGAATCTATTGATCAATTTGGGGAGAATTAACATTTTAACAATATTTAGCCTTCCTATCCATGAACATGGAATATCTTTCCATCTATTTAGATCTTTGATTTCTTTCAGCAACATTTTGTAGTTTACTCTGTACAGGTTCTTTACATCCCTGGTTAAGTTTATTCCTAAATACATGATTCTTTTAGTTGCTATTGTGAATAGAATTTTTTTTCTTAATTGTCTCCTCAGTTATGTCATTACTTGTATATAGAAACATCACAGATATTTGCACATTAATCTTGTATCCCGCTTACTTGGCTGAATTTGTTTATTAGCTCAAGTAGCTTTGTCATAGGTTTTTCATGATTCTCCTTAAGTATAGGTTCACATCATCGGAAAATAATGAAAGTTTTTCTGCTTCCTTTCTGATTTAGATACGTTTTTTTCTTTTTCTCACCTGAATGTTCTAGCTGGACTTCTAGCACAGTATTGAACAAGAATGGTAACAGTGGGCATCCTTATCTCATTTCTTGTCTCATGGGAAAAGCTTTCATTCATTCACATTTGAGTAAGATACTGCCTGTAGGTTTTAAATATATGCCCTGTGTTAGTTTGCAAGCTGCTGAAATGCAGTATATCAGAAATGGAATGGCTTTTTAAAAGGGGGATTTAATAAGTACAAGTTTACAGTTCTAAGGAATTGAAAGTGTCCAAATTAAGGCACCAACAAGAGGTTACCTTCACTCAAGAAAGGTCAATGTGTCAGGAACACCTCTATCAGCAGGGTGGTCATGTGACTGGAATCTGCTGGTACCTTGCTCCTGAGCTTCATTGCTTTCAGCCTCCATTCCTGTAGGGGTTCCTCACTTTACTTCTCTGGGGCTGGCATGCATCTCTTGACTTCCCTGCACTTTCTCCAGGTTCTGGTTTGCTTAACATCACACGGCAACATCTGCTGGGCTCCAGGCATCTCTAAACATCCATGTCTCTATTCTCCATGTGTCTGCATCACCCTTGCATACCTGGAATAAACCCCACTTAGTAGTGGTGGATGATTCTTTTTAATGTGCAGTTGGATTCAACTTGCAAGTATTTTGTTGATAATTTTACATCTATATTCATAAGGGAGATTGGCCTGTAGTTCTCTTTTCTTGTAGCATCTTTATCTGGTTTTGGTATTAGAGTGTTGTTAACTTCATAAAAAGAGTTACTGTTCCCATTTCTTCAATTTCTGGAAGAGTTTAAGCAGTAATGGTGTTGGTTCTTTTTGGAATGTTTGGTGAAATTCCCCTGTGAAACCATCTGGCCCTGGACCTCACTTTGTCAGAAGATTTTTGATGACTGATTGAATCTCTTTCTTGTAATTGATTGATTGAGGTCTTCTATTTCTTCTTGAGTCAGTGTATCTCGTTCATGTGTGTATTAGTTAGGGTTCTCTAGAGAAACAGAATCAACAGGAGATATCTGTAAATATGAGATTTATAAAGTTGTCTCATACAATCATGGGAATGGAAGAGCCAAAATTCACAGGGCAGGCTGCAAAGCTGGCAGCTCAGATGAAGGATCTGGATGAACTTCACAGGAGAGGCTCACTGATTGAAGAAGCAGTCAAAAGACTCTATTCTTCCTTAAAAATGTCTTCAATTGATTAGATTACCTCATTGCTGAGAGAGACACCTTAGCTCACCACAGATGTAATCAGTCACAGATGCAATCAACTAACTGATAATTTAATATAACAGCCTTCCTGTTTATCAACCAGCCATGAAATATCCTTGCAGCAATGGTCAAGCCTGTGGTTGCCTGACCAGATAATTGGGCATAATCACTTGGCCAAGTTGACACCAGAACCAAACAATCACAGTCCTCTCCTTGTCAACTTGGCAGCTATACACATCACCTTGAAACATGCTTAATTTCCAAATAGAACACAATAACAGACATATGTTTTACCCAACAATATTCAACTACCTTGTGTACAACCGGAAAGGCATTACATCTCTCAGAATAGCGTGTGAGTTCTTAGGTATCATTCACTCTTAAATTTCAAATCCTATGACTTAAACACTATAACATGAGCAATACAACTATGTCATAGGATAAGAGGGAAAGAAGATATTTGCTCATATAAAGATGCAAATATACTGAGAACAGAGAGGAAATACTCATGCAATCACAGTCATCATTTCTGTAACTGGTCACAGAGTCATAGTTCATATTTATCACTACCTTCCTTTACTTCCCATTCCATATTCTCTTTACCCTCAGCAAGCTCTTCAGTTGGCCTTGGTTCTTTTACAGGTGGGGTGATCCAAAACTTCATTCCTGAAGTTTCTGGGCCATTAGTGTTCCTACCTGGATTGGGTTGTTGTGATTTTCCATTGACTTTAATCACTGGGCATGGTAGTACAAAGTGACAAACTAGGGGATCTCCAGTATTCCAGAAAAACTCTCCTTTACCTCCACTGTGTAGTTGCAGTCCTATTTTCCCTTGACAGGATCAATCATCCCAGACAGAACTTTAATCTCCTTTGTGCCTACTGATTCAGTGGCGTGAGAAGCCTAAAGTGGCCAGGTAGCAGTCTTCCCTTCCAGTTCAATGGAATCATTGTTGTGTTTTCTGGTAGGAGCACTCCTCATTTTGGAACTAAGGCCTACAGATCAGCAAAGCTTAAAGTCTTAGGGACAGGAAGCAAAAACTTTCCTAGTGGATTACTAGGGGTTATAGTGGGTGATGCCATTCCCATTTCCACTCCTTAACTCCTGGACCCATGAATCCTGGTCATGTGACAAACAATACCATAGAGTGGATGTTGATTCAAAGCATACACTGCCTCCTGGAAAATATTGCCCAAATCCTGCAAGGTATTGCCACCTAGATGGCACCATAATTGAGTCTTCAACAGGTCTTTCCACCATTCTATCAACTCAGCTGCCTCTGGATGATGGGGAACATGGTAAGACCAAAGAATTCCATGAGTATGTGCCTATTCCCACCTTCATTTGCTGTGAAGTGGGTTTCTTGACCGGAATCAATGCTGTGTGGATTACCATGACAGAAGATAAGGCATCCTGTAAGTCCACAGATTGTGGTTTTGGCAGAAGCATTGTATGCAGGAAAAGCAAACCCATATACAAAGTACATATCTACTCCAGTTAAAAGAAATTACTGCCCTTCCATGATGGAAGTTGTCCAATTTAATCAATATGCCACCAGGTAGCAGGCTGACCACCTCAGGGAATGGTCAAATTGGGGACTGAGTGTGGGTCTCTGCTGCTGGCAGATTAGGCACTTGGCAGTCGCCAAAGCCAGGTTGGCCTTGGTGAGCAGAAGTCCATGTTGCTGAATTCATGCATAACTTCCATCCCTACCACCATGTCCACTTTGTTCATGAGCCCATTGGGCAATGACAGGAGTGGCTGAGCAAAGAGGGTGACCTGTATCCAGAGGATGGGTCATGTTATCCACTCAATTATTAAAACCTTGCTCTGCTGAAGTTATCCTCTGGTGAGCATTCACATGGGGCACAAACATCTTCATGTAATTTGCCCACTCAGAAAGATCTCTCACATACTCCTTTCCCAGGCCCCTTTGTCACCAATTTTCTAAGCATGCTCCTTCCAAGTTCTTGACCATCCAGTACAAACCAGCAAGTTCACCTTCTAAGCAAAATAAACAACCAGGTGCACTACTCAAAGTTGTGCCCACAGGGAGGATTTCCCTTCACCACATGCCATAAAGGGTTTGTAATGCTTCAGCTGTCCACTACCAGGCAGTCCCCGCATATCATGCAGTACTATCTGTAAAACAGGCCCGAGTTTTCTCTTCCTCAGTCAACTGACTGTAAGGAACTCCCCAAAAGGCCATAGCTCTGCTTGGGGAAAGAGAAAGTAATGTGGCAGGAGTAGGGGCCCTGGGCATTTGGGTCACTTCCTCATGTAACTTATATGTGTCTTCAGGACCTGCTCCAGCACTATCTCTTATTTACCATTTTAATTTTATGATGGAATGCTGCTGTGCATGCCCAGCTTTATGGCTCGGTGGTTCAGATAACACCCAGTTTATGGCAGGCAACTCAAGCTTCATGGTAACTAGGGGAGCCCATGGATAAGCATTCAATTTCTACTAAGGCCCAGTAGTAGGCTAAAAGCTGTGTCTCAAAAGAAAATTGGTTATCTTCAGTGGATGGTAAGGCTTTGCTCCAATCCTAAGGGTCTGCATTATGATTCTCCTATAGGGGCTTTCCAAAGGCTCAAGACAACATCCCTATTTGCCACTGACACTTCCAGCACCATTGAATCTGCTGGATCATACGGCCCAAGTGTCAGAGCAGCTTGCATAGCAGTCTGGACCTGTTGTAGAGTCTCCTCTTATTTCAGTCTCCACACAAAACTGGAGCTTTTCTGGTCATTCAGTAAATGGGTCGTGGTACTCCATCCAAATGAGGAATATGTTGTCTCCAAAATCCAAAGAGGCCAACTAGGCATTGTGTCACTTTTTTTAGTCATAGGAGGAGCCGGATGCAACAGCTTATCCTTCCACTTAGAAGGGATATCTCTAGATGCCCCACACCACTGGACATCTAGAAATTTCACTGAGGTGGAAGGCTCTGAATTTTTATTGGATTTACTTTCCATCCCCTGACAAGCATACACCTTGTGAATAAGTCTAGAGTAGTTGCTACTTCTTGCTCATTATGTGCAATCAACATGATATCATCAATAAAATGGACAAATGTGATGTCTTGTGGGAAGGAGATATGATCATGTTCCCTGCAGACAAAATTTTGATATCAGCTGGAGAGATGGTATGTCCCTGAGGCAGGACAGTAGTGTATACTCCTGGCCTTGCCAACTGAATGCAAACCATTGAGAAAAAGGTATTTGCCAGATCAATAGCTGCACATCAGGCACTAGGCAATGTGTTGATTTGCTCAAGCAATGATACCACATCTGGAACAGCAGCTACAATTGGAGTCATCACCAAGTTAAGTTTATGATAATCTACTGTCATCCTCCAAGAACCATCTGTTTTCTACACAGACCAAATAGTAGAGTTGAATGAACATGTTGTGAGAATCATTAACTCTGTATCCTTCAAGTTCTTAAGAGTAGCACTAATCTCTGCAATCTCTCCAGGAACATAGTATTGCTTCTGATTCACTGTTTTGCTAGGTAGGGACAGTTCTAGTGGCTTCCAGTTGGCCTTTCCTACCATAATTACCCTCACTCTACAAGTCAGAGAACCAATGTGGGGATTCTGCCGTTGCTGAGTATGTTGATTCCAATTATGCATTCTGGAACTGGGAAAATGACCACAGAATGGGTCCAGGGATGCGCTGTACTCACTGTGTGATGGACCTGAGCTTAAACTCCATCAATCACTTGACCTCCATAAGCCCCTATTCTGACTGGTGGACTAGAGTGATGTCTTCGGTCTCCTGGAATTAGTGTCACTTCTGAACCAGTGTCTAATAATCCCCCAAATATCTGATTATTTCATTTTTCCAAATGCACTGTCACCCTGGTAAAAGCCCATAGGTCTCCTTGGGAAAGGCTGGGAGGGAGGTTAACATGTAAATTTTGGACAGTGTTAAATGGTCCTTCCCCAAGGGTACCCAGCCTTCTTGTCATTCAAGGGACTCTGGGTCTGTAAACTGTCTCAAGTCAACTGGTAATTGATTAGTGGGCTGTGACTCTGTTTTTGTAATTCAAGTTAGACTTCTGTTCACTCGACCTAGAATTTTTCTGCTTATGCAGCTCAGACAATAATTTAGAAGACTTCCCATCTATTTTACTTCTAGGTATCCCATGATCTACAAGCCAATGCCACAAATCTCTGCAAGTCAGATTATTCTGGTTGGTCTGCTGTCCATTATGGTGGCCATGCCCACCTTGTCTATGATGATTAATTGTTGCCACATGGCTTCTGCTAACTTGAGATCCAATCATCCCCATTCTGTTTAAGGATTCCAGCTCAGTGACAACAGTTCCCGTAGTAATATCTGACCTACAGAGGAGGGTGACTACAGAGCTCTTCAGGAATGATTGAACTAGTCTCACAAATTTATTTCTCAAGGCTCTGGTGACTCTGGACACTCCTGGGGTGTGTGAGAAGATCTTCCATGGTAAATCCACTCTAACATTCCAATCTCTCTAGGCATCTGGATCCTTCATCTACATTATACCAGGGCAGTTCTGGCATTTCAACCTCAGGTAATGTCAGTTGCCTTTTGATCCATGTTTCAACCAACCATACAAACAAACTGTTAATGCCCTTTCTAACTCTTTGAGCTACAACACTGAATGCAGAATCTCTGCTTAGTGGGTCCATATCAATAAATTCAGCTTGATCCAACTTTATATTCTTTCCGCCATTATCCCACAACCTTAGTATCTATTCCCACACATATTCCCCTGATTTCTGTCTATATAGATTGGAAAACTCATTCAGTTCTTTTGGAGCAATATGTACCTTCTCGTGTCCATCACCTGGAAATTTGGTCAAGTTGTAGGACTTGAAGGAAATAGGGGTGGTGGGGGTGGGTCATGAAAAGAAATAGAAGTGTCTTTCAAGCCAATTATCTTGGGAGAATTCCATTGCAGTTTCATCTGGTGAAACAAAATTATTTACTCCAGACAGGTTGAGGGCTGTTTCCCTAGGGGAGGTGATTACTGGGTTAGCAGGCACTAAAGGGTTAATCTTGTTAGGTGATGGTGGATGGCAGACTACTCTGGGCAGACTGGAGGCTAAGAAGCTGTTTCCTTAAGACAGGCTGGATGTCAGGAAGCTCTTTCTTCAGGAGAGAACATTATATGTCTAACTAGCAAAGACTTAGTAGAATCCAGTTTTCTATGTTATCACTGCCATCATTGTGAAGCCATACATATTTATTCCAAGTTTCAGGATCCCATTCTTTTACAAACAAAGCTCTTATTTTAACAGCAGACATGCTGTTGAGATTTTAGTTTACATTGTATATCTGCTACTCACACAATGAGACTCTGCTTCTGGTTTTCAAAATTCTCAAAAGAAGATAAGATTTCTTTTCAGGGCAAAGATGGAAATTTTACCTCATTCATACAGTGCTTAAGTTTCAAATGTGAAGCCTTCAGCTCATCCCTTTCCCTCATCACTGCATCCAACATATTTAACAATAACCAACATCATTATACCTCTTAATTCCACAAAATTCCATAAAGTTATCAAAAACACTATCACCTAGAGGTTTGTCCTTTATAAGCAGAATCTCATGGTGATATTTTGAGTACCCCTCTTGTCTCTCATCCCATGGACTGTCAGTGCCATCTTCTCTTTTGGAAACATAGTCATTAGTGCCTCTGAGTCTAACCAGAGTAGAAAAACAATTGTAAAAAACCATTTGTTTCTGTTTCTCAAAAACACTCCACTTCCAATACCAAGCTCTATAAGTCAGTGCTCTCAGGAGAAATAGAACCAACAGGAGATATCCATAAATATGAGATTTATAAAGATGTCTCACACAACCATGGGAATGGAAGACCACAAAGTCTGCAGGGCAGGGTATGAAGCTAACAGCTCTGATGGAGGGTCTGAACAAACTCTATAGGAGAGTCTCACCAACTGACGATGTAGCCAAAAGTCCCCCCCTTAAAAATTTTTCAACTGACTGGATTATATCATTGGTGGGAGACATCCTTAGTTGATTACAAATGTAATCAGCCATTGATGCAATCAACTGATTGATGATTTAGTACACCAGCCTTCTGGTTTATCAACCTGCCATCAAATATCTTTGCACTTGAAATATCCTTGCAGTAATGGTTAGGCCAGTAAGCACTGACACCAGAACCAAACCATTACAGCGTGTTTCTAGGAATTTGTCCATTCCATTTCATCTAACTTGTCTAGTTTGTTGGCATATAATTGTTCATAGCATCCTCATGTTTTTTTTTTATTTCTTCACCATCAATGGTAATGACCCTCCTCTCATTTCTGATTTTCTTTATTTGCATCCCTTCCCTGTTTGTCACTCTAGTTAAGGGTCCACTGATTTTACTGATTTCCTAAAAGAACTAACTTTTAGTTTCATTGATTCTTTCTACTGTTTTTTATTATTGTTGTTGTTGTTGTTGCTATTCTCCAATTCATTTTTTTCTGCTTTAATCATTGCATTTCTCTTCTTCTACTTGCTTTGGAGATGGTTTGTTGTTCTTTTCTCTAGTGCCTCCAGGTGAACACTTAATTCCTCAATTTTTGCTTTTTCCACCTTTTCTTTTTTTTTTTTTGGCATGTGCAGGAACCCAGGTCTCTGGTATGGTAGGTGAGAATTCTGCCACTGACCCACCATTGCACTGCTGTCTTCCTCTTTTATAATATGTGCATTTAAGGCAATAAATTTCCCTCTCAGCACTGCCTTTGCCACTTGCCATAAATACTGATATGTTGCATTCTCATTTTCATTCATCTGCAGGTACTTACTAATTTCTCTTGCAATTTCTTCTTTGGCCCATTGATTGTTTAAGAATGTGTTATTTAATCTCTATACATCTGTGAAAGTTCTGGTTCATTGGTGTTTATTGATTTCTAGCTTAATTCCATTATGGCCAGAGTAGTTGCTTTGAATAATTTCAATCATTTTAAATTTGTTAAGTCCTGTTTTGTACCCCAGCATATGATCTATCATGGAGAACGCTCCATGAGCACTAGAGAAGAATGTATATCCTGGTGTTTTGGGGTACAATATGTATATATGTATATATCTGTTAGGTCTCATTCGTTTATCACATGGTTTAGGTTCTCTTTTTACTTATTGATCCTCTGTTTGGGTGTTCTATCTATAGAAGAGAGTGGTGTATTGAACTCTCCCACTATTATTGTTGAAATATATATTGTCTCCTTCAATTTTGCCAGTATTTGCCTCATGCACTTTGGAGTTCCTTGATTGGGTGTCTAAACATTTATGATTATTATTTCTTCTTGGTGAATTGTCCCTTTTATTAAATGTAGTGTCTTTCCTTATCACTTATGACATCTTTGCATTTAAAGTCTATTTTGTCTGGTATTGGTATAGCTACTCCTTTCTCTTGTTACAGCTTGCATAGAGTATCATTTTCCATTCTTTTACTTTCAATCTATTTGTATCCTTAGGTCTAAGATGAGTTTCTGGTAAACAGCACAGAGATGGGTCATATTTTTAAATTCATTTTTCCAGTCTGTATCTTTAAATTTGTGAGTTTATTTTACTAACATTCAAAGTTATTAGTGTAAAGGCAATCATTGAATCTACCCTCTTATCCTTTGATGTTTATTTGTCAAAACTATATTTTTCTCTCTCTTTCTTTTTATCCTTTAAGTTACTCTTACTAATAATCGTCAATTCTGTGCCCTCCTCCAGACCTCCTTCTCCTGTCTTTTTTTTTCAACTGACAGAACTACCTTTAGTATCTCTTGCAGGGCCAGTCACTTGTTAAGAAATTCTCTCAGCATCTGTTTATGAAAATTTCAATCTCTCTCTCACTTTTTTTTTGGGGGGTGGGATGGGGAGATCATGGTCCAGGAATTGAACCCAGGTCTCCTGCATGGAAGGCAATCATTCTACCACTGAACCACCCATGCACCCCTTCTCCCTCACTTTTGAAGGACAATTTTGCTGGACAAAATATCCTTGACTGACAATTTTTCTATTTTAGAATCTTAAATGTATCATAACACTGCTTTCTCACCTCCATAGTGCCTGTTGAGTACCCTGAACTTAATCTTTCATGGCTTCCCTTATATGTGGTGAATCACTTTTCTCTTGCTGCTTTTAGGACTTTCTGTTTTTCTTCAGCATTTGACAGTATGATTAGTATGTGTCTTAGAGTAGGTATTTTTGGATTTATTCTATTTGGAATTCATTAGGCTTCTTTGATTTGCATGTTTATGTCTTTTATAATTGGGAAGTTTTCTCCAATTATGTTCTCAAATAATTCTGCCTAGCCCTTTACTCTTCTCCTTCTGAGACACCAGTCATTCTTATATTTGCTTGCTTTGTCTTGTCCATCATATTCCTGAGCTCCAATTCAAATTTTCCATCTCGTTCACCATTTGTTCTTTTGTGATTAAAATTCATTTGCCCTGTCCTCTATTTCACTTATTGTTCCTTTTGCCTCTTCAAATCTGTTGTTCTGTGTCCCTAGTATATTTTTAATTTGATCAATAGTATCTTTCATTTATGTAAGACCTGCTGTTTTCTATGTATTCTTTCAAATTATTCATGTTCTTCTAGTGTCTCCTTGATATCCTTTATTTTTTTTAGTGAACCCATTGAACTTATTTAGGAGATTTGTATGGTCATTTTTCATTAGTTGCTCCAGACTCAATGCTTCTTCCATTGTTTTAATTTGGTCATTTGTCTGGGCCATATTTTCTTGCATCTTCACATGTTTTGTGATTTTTCTGCAACTTTTGAAGCATTTGATTATCTTGATAAGATTATTTTGAAAGTTGATTTCCACCACTCTTCTAAGATTTTGTAGTTGGTTGCATGTGCATTGATGGTCTCCTTTTGCACTTAGTTTGTCAATAATTCCCCACCAAACCAAGGCCAGGACCTCATACAGGAGGTGCAACTCTAATTGGAGTTATGTTAAAAGCGTGGCTGAAAAGCAGTTTGCCAAAGAGCACTTTCCTTATCTTCCCAGCAGATGGCACTCTTGGGCAGCTCTTCACCTCAGACACTACTTTCCCCATCTATGGCAGCCAGCCAGCTGGGACCCAATGAAGTGTGAAGCCAGAAAAAGCTGCAGGTCTCTGTGTGTGCTGAAAGATGCCAACCCCAGGACCAGGGATTGGATAGTGTGTACCTCAGCAGAGAATTCCCTTGTGGTTGTTATGGGTCTGGTTGTCCCCAGGCTTCAAGATGGAATGACCTTGGGCTGTGGAACTGAACGCTTTATCTACCCTTCTCCACAGCCAGCCTGGGAGTGCCTGGTGGTGCTGTGTGATTTGTTTCCGCATTCCCACCTCTCTTCCCATGCACATCATGCACACTTTGGGCCTCTGTGGCAAAAAAAAGGACAGAAGGAGCAGGACCCAGGGAATCTCCTTTAATGGTCAATTGTCAGATTAACTCATCTCTGTGATCCCCCTTCCTCCTGGGTGTGGATAAATTCACCCTGTCCTCTCAATCATAATTTCTCTAGTTTTTCATTCAGGCCCTCATTGTAGATCCCTCTCTGGTTCACTCATATCCTGGAACTGCTGTCTCAGTTGCATTTCTGTCGCTTTTCTACTTGTTACATGGAGCAGGAATGAATTCTGCCTATCCTATTCTGCCATTTTCCCAGAAATCTTCTATTTTATTTTAAGGTCTGAGAATTATTTATAGAATGACATTTCATCCTTGGGGCTTGGGAGAACAGCAATCCCAACCTTTTCAAGGGTTTATGCTGAGACCATGTTCTCTCCATATATAGGGGTGAGGTTTGCAATATTGGGAAACACTGGAGAGACCACCTTCTTTCAGCCTCAAACTCCTTGAGCATCTGGGTGGCAACAGGACACTTTGTATTCTCTGGGGCACATCATACAGAGATCAAAACCATCAGGCAATAAGACTTTCCATAAATCCTTTCTGGATAACTTCATCTTCAATCCTGGCTTTTCTGCAATGGCTGATTGGCTCCACATTTGATTAAATCTTCACGAGGAGCACTATTCTCTAGGGTCCCACTTTCTGGAAGTGCAGAATTTTCCAAATCATCAATTTCTGATTTCTTTGTGCTCAATAGTTTAGTTCTCAGCTTATCTCTTTCCTGTTCCTACTATAAACAGCAAGGAGTAGCAGGCTGCATTTTCAACACTTAGTTTGGAAATTTCCTCAGCTACATATATTAGCTCATAATTTTCAAATTCTGCCTTTCCATCCAACATTGGTACTCAATTTTGCCGAATTCTCTGCCACTGTAAAACAAGGATTGACTTCCTTCCATTTTGCAATAACACATATATTATTTTGGTCTAAGTCCTCATCAAAGGCACCTTTAGCATCCACATTTTTAAGGTTCTTTTTTCCAAATATAGTTTTATTGAGATACACTCACACACCATACAAACCATATGAAGTATACAATCACTGGCTCACAGTATCATCACATAGTTGTGCATACATCTCCATGGTTAATTTTGGAACATTTTCATTATTCCAGAAAGGAAATAAAAATTAAAAATAAAACCCAAATCCTTCCATACCCCTTATCCCCCCATACACCCATCCATTGACCCATAGTATTGGTGTAGTACAATTATTAACTGTTAATGAAATAATATTAAAATATTACTGTTAACCATAATCCTAGTTTGCAATAAGTACTTTTCTTAACATTTGTTCTTTTAACATCTGTTCCCCCTATTATTTGTTTATTTTTAATCCATATGTTTTACTCATCTGTTCATACTGTAGATAAAAGGAACATCAGACACAAGGTTTTCACAGTCACACAGTCACATTGTGAAAGCTGTATCATTATGCAATCATCATCAAGAAGCATGGCTACTGGAACACAGCTCTACAGTTTCAGACACTTCCCTCTAGCTTCTCCAATACACCTTAGACTAAAAAGGGGATATCTCTATAATGCATAAGAATAACTTCCAGGATAACCTCTGGACTCTGTTTGAAATTTCTCAACCACTAACAATTTATTTTGTCTCATTTTTCTCTTCCCTCTTTCAGTCAAGAAGGTTTTCTCAATACCTTGATGCTGAGTCCCAGCTCATTCTAGGGTTTCTGTCCCATGTTGCCAGTAGCATCCACATTTCTACCAACAATCTCTTCAAAGCAATCTAAGCTTTGCCTATTCATTGCCTCACAATTCTTCCAGAATCTTCCCTGTATCCATGTAAAAAGTCATTCCAATATGCTTTGTGTTTGCACACCACAGCACCCCACTTCTCTAGTACCAAAATCTGTTTCAGTTTGCTAAAGCTGCCACAATGCAATATATCAAACATGGATTGACTTTTACAAAGTGTATTTTTAAGGTTATAAATTTTCAGTTCGAAGGCTGTGAAAATGTCCAAATTAGGCATCAACGAGAGGATACTCTTTGATTATCTTTGTGAAGATTAATCAATTTCTGTGTACTAGTCCTTTACATCCTTGTTTAAATTTATTTCTAGACATTTGGTTATTTTAGTTGCTATAGTGAATGGAATTTTTTTTTCTTGCTTTCTTCTTGTTTATTGTGCATAGAAACACTACTTATTTGGGGTTGTTGATCCTGTACCCCACCACGTTGCTGAGTTCATTGATTAATTCTAGAGGGCTTAGTTGTAGACTTTTCAGGGTTTTCTGCATATAGAATCATCTCATCTGCGAATAGGGAATATTTTATTTCCTCCAGTTCAAATTGGATGCCTTTTTTATGGCTTATTTTTCATTGCTTATGTATAGAAACTCTACAGATTTGAGATTGTTGATCTTGTACCCCCACATTGCTGAATTCATAGATTAGTTCTAGGGGGTTAGTTGTGGATTTTTCAGGATTTTCTGTATATTGGATCATATCATCTGCAAGTGTGGAGGTTTTAATCCTACCCAATTGGATGACTCATTTATTTATTTATTTAGAAATTTATTTATTTATTTTGCATGGGTAGGCTCCAGGAATCGAAGCCAGGTCTCCAGAACAGCAGGCAAGAACTCTGCCACTGTTGCCTGACCTCTTATTTATTTTTATTGCCTATTTCCTCTGGAAAATATTTTAGTATAATGTTGAACAACAGTGATGACTTTGGGCATCCTTGTCTTGTTTCTGAACTTAGAGGGAAAGCTTTCAGTCTTTCACTATTAAGTAGGATGTTAGCTGTGGGGTCTTCATGTATGCCCTTTATCATGTTCAGGAAGTTCCCTTCTGTAGTGGTTTGAAACATAGTGTGTATCCCAGAAAAGCCAAATTCTTTGTTCCTGATTCAATATTGCAGGGTAGGATTTTTTTTATTACATTGTTTCCATGGAGATGTGACCCACTCAATTGTGGGTGGAACCTTTTGATGAGATGGTTGCCATGGAGATGTGTCTCAACCAATTCAAGACAGGGTGCTTACTGGAGCCCTTTTAAGAGGGAACCATTTTGGGAAAAGCTTCAGAAGCAATATAGCTGACAGAACCAACACAGAACCAGAGACTTTTGGAGATGCAGAAGGAAAGCACCCCTAGAGATGCCTTTTGGAATGAGAAGTGAGGAGAGAAAGCCAGAAGATGATGCCATGTGCCTTTCTAGCTGAAAGAGAAACCCTGAACACCATTGGTCCTTTCTTGAATCAAGGTATCTTTATCTAGATGCCTTAGTTTCAACATATTTTATGGTCTTAGAACTGTAAACTTGTGATTTAAAAAATTCCCTTTCTTAAAGCTGTTCCATTTCTGATATATTGCATTCCAACAGCTTTAACAAATCAAAACAGATTTTGGTACAGAGAAGTGGAATGATGCAGTTTGCAAATACCAAACATGTTGGATTGGCTTTTTAAATGGATAAGGGGAAGGTTCTGGAGGAACTGTGAGGTTCCTGATAGGGAAGGCCTGAATTGCTGTTAGGAGACTGCTGGTAAACATGTGGACTCTAAAGATACTTCTAAGTCCTTAGTCAGGATTAATGCAAGTGTTATTGCAAACTGGAAGGAGGTGATCCTTGTTATAAAATGGCAGAAAATTTAGCCAAACTATGACCTTATTTCACATAGAAGTTAGAATTTAAAAGCGATGAGCCATGGTTTAAATCTCTTAGCTGAAGAGATTCCAAAACTAAATGTGGAAAATGCAGTTTGACTGCTCCTTGCACCTTATGCAAAGTGCAACAGAAAAGAGATAAATTGAGAACTGAACTCTTGAGTACAAAGGAAACAGAAATTGGTGGTCTGGGAAGTTCTGAGCTTCCAGAAAATGAGGCTCCAGTGAACAGGACACCACGTGAGGACTTAATCAAACATGGAACCAGTCAGCCATTACAAGACAAGGGAGGATTGGAGATGGAATTATCCAGAGGATTTGTGGAAAATCCTATTTTCTGATGGTTACAATCCCTACATACTGCATAGAAAACTGACAAGAGTGCTGCAGGATCTGTATAAATGGAACCACTGCTATTCTGCACTAAAAGAGACAGAAAAGGAACAAATTGAAGGAAAAATAACTTCAGAGGAAGAACCATGGAGCTGAAGTCTGGCAAGGAGTGTGGATCCACCCATACTTGTGGAGAGGATGAATTTGCCCCAGAAGCAGAGGGTGGGCCTTCCACTTCATGGCATAGGAAGACTTTTGTTGGCCCAAGCCTCAGAGAGGGTGTAGGACATAACCCAGGGATTGGGGGGACCTGATAATCACCCCATTGTTCTGACAGGGTTGAACATGTGCCCCAGAGATGGTACCAGGGTGTGACCTTATGTTTGGAGAGGGTGGAGCTCAGAAATGGTGGAAAAGGTGGTCCTCCCAATGACCCCCAGTGTTGCAGCCCTCACCTCAGCATCCCTCACCTTTGCAGGGAGTAAGGCCACTGCATAAGCCCTCAGAAAGGGTGGGACTGCCACTTTCTAAAGCACCAAGGATGAATGACTTTCAGACTTTGAAATCCAATGAACTTACCCTGTAGGTCTTCATAACTGTTTGGGTCCAGTGCCCCCTGTGTTCCTTCCAATTTCTCCCTCCTTTGTATACTGGCAGAAAATAACTTGTTCTGAGTTACACAGGTCCAGTTTTTGCCTTAGGACAGACCATGGCTGTAACATTGATGAAATTTTGTACTGTTTCTGATTTTATATTGTTTTTTATTGTTACTGAAATGGTTTAAGGCTTTGTTATATTTTAATGGAGTGAATGTATCTTGTATATGGAAAGAACATATTTGGGGGGGGTGTCTAGAGGGCGGAATCTGCTGATTTCAAACTGTTGTGTAACCTAGAAAAGCCGCATTCTTTAATCCTGATTCAATATTGTTGAGTGGGACCTTTTTCATTAAGTTGTTTCCATGGAGATGTGACCCACCTGACTGTGGGTGGGACCTTTTGATTAGGTGATTTCCGTGGAGATTTTTCTCAACCCATTCAAGGTGGGTCACATATTGGGGCCCTTTAAGAGGGAACCATTTTGGAAAAAGTGTCAGAAGTGACAGAGCCAATAAACTTCCAGAGGTCCTTGGAGTTGCAGAAGGAAAGCGCCTTCATAGAAACATTTTAGAATGAGAAGGCAGGAGAGAAAGCCAACACATGTCACCATGTGCCTTCTCAGCTGACAGAGAAACCCCAAATATCACTGAACCTTTCTTGAGTCAAGGTATCTTTATCTGGATGCCATAGTTTAGACATTTTTAAGGACTTAGAATTGTAAACTTGTAATGAATTTCATTTTTGAAAGCCATTCCATTGCTGGTATATCGAATTCTGGCAACTTTAACAAATGAATATATATTCTATTCCTAATATTCTATGCATTTTATTAAAAAGGTGGTGCTGGATTTTCTCAAATGTCATTTATGCATAAGTTGAGACAATAACATAGGTTTTTTTCTTCTATCTGTCAATGTGACATATTTCATTAATTGATTTTCTTACAATGAACTACTCTTGCATACCAAGGACAAATCCCATCTAGTCATGTTGTGCAATTCTTTTAATATGCTTTGGATTTGGTTTGCTAGTATCTTGTTGAGGAGATTTGTATCTGTACTCATAAGATGTATTTTCTTTTCTTGTGGCACATTTATCTGGCTTTGGGATGAGGGTGATATTGGCTTCACAGAATGAATTAGGATGTGTTCCTCCCTCTTTAATTTTTGGAAGAGTTTGAGCAGAAGTGGAGTTAAGTCTTCTTGGACTGTTGAATTTTTCTGGGAAGCCATCTGGTCCCATGCTTTTCTTTGTCAGGAGATTTTGATTACTCACTCAAACTTTTTACTTGTAATTGTGTTTTTTAGTTCTTCTATTTCTTCTTGAGTCAATGTAGGTCACGTGTGTATTCCTACAAATTTTTTCATTTTATGCAGGTTATCTAATTTACTGGCATTTAGTTGTTCATAGTATCTTCTTACAGTCATTGTTATCAAAGCAGGATCAATAGTAATGGCCCCATTTCCTTTCTGATTTTTATTTGTACCCAATCTCTTTTTAATTTGTCAGTCTACCTGCTGATTTGTCAATTTGATTGATCTTTTCAAAGAATCAACTTTTGGTTTTGTTGATTCTTTCTTTTTTTTCAGCTGTTGTTTTCTATTTAACTTACCCTTAGGTTTAGTTTGGGTTTAGTTTGCTCTTCTAGTTCTTCTAATATTGAGGTTATGGATTTGATACAAAGTCTTTCTTCTTTTATAATGTAAGCATTTAGAGCTATATATTTGCCTCTCAGCACTGCCTTTGCTGTATCTCATTAGTGCTGGTATATTTTAATTTTGCTCTTTCATCCATTGGTTGTTTAAGATCATATTAATTTCTATATATTTCTGAATGTACCTTTTTCCCTCTGTTATAGATCTATAGCCTCATTCCATTGTGTTCAGAGAATATACACTTTATGATTTCAATATTTTTGAATATATTGAGAATTGGTTTTGACCAAACACATTGTCTATCTGGAGAATGATCCATGTGCATCCAAGAAAAATATGTGGATTTTTTTTGGTTTTTTGGTGGATGAAGTGTTCTAGATATGTCTTTTAGGTTTAGTTAGTTTACAGTATCAATAAAGTTTTATACTTCCTTATTGAATTTATGACCAGATGCTCTATCCACTATTGAGAGTAGTGTATTAAAGTTCCCTACTAGTAATATAGATGTATCAAGTTCTCCCTTCAAATCTGTCAGTATATGTTTCATATATTTTGGGGATCTGATGTTAAATGTATATATATATATATAAATATATCTTACTGTTGAATTGTTCCCTTTGTCAGTATACAATAATCATCTTTTTTCCCTGTAATTATTTTGACTTAAATATGTTTTACCTGATATTAGTATCACCACCCAAGCTCTCTTTTATTCCTACTTGCATGATATATTTTGTCCCATTCTTTCCCCCTCAAGCTACTTATATCTTTCAATTAAGTTGAGTCTCTTGAAGACAGGATATAATGGTATGATGCATTTTTATCTTTTCTTCCATTCTCTGTCCTTTGATTGGAGTATTTGATCCATTTATATTTAAAATCACTACTGATAATACAGGACTTTTTCCTGCCATTTTGCTATTTTGCCTTTGTAAGTCTTATTCCCTTTTTGGTCCCTCAATTCCATTAATGTCTACTTTTATATTTATTTGATTTTTTTGTGTTGTACCATATGGAATGCCTTCTCATTTCTATATGGATATATTTTTCATCTGTTTCTTGTGCTTACCATGGGGTTAAAAACATAAACTTCTAAATATATAACAATCATACTCAGTTTGATAACAATTTAATTGCAATAGCATGCACATATGCTTTCCTATAAAAATCTTTCTCCCCTCCTTTTTCATTTGTACTTATCATGTATAACATCATACATTATATTTCAAAAAACATAGATATATCATTACTTTTTATGCATTTGCATTTTAGCACCTGCAGGAAGTAAGAAGTGGCGTTCTATACCAAACATTACAGTACAATAATATTGGCATTTATAATTACCGACATGGTTACCTTTACTACAGGTCTTTATTTTTTTGTGCCACTTTGATCCACTGTCTAGTGTCCTTCCCTTTCAGACTGAAGAACTCCCTATAGCATTGCTTGTACGGCAGCTCTAGTAGTAATGAACTCCCTGAGCTTTTGTTTATCTGAGATTGTCCCATCTTTCCCTCATTTTTGAAAGAAAGTCTCACCAGAAATAAAATCCCAGGTTGGCAGCTGTCTCCTTTCAGCATTTTAAGTATTTAAACTCACTGCCTTCTTCTTCATACTTTCTGATGAGAAAGCAGCATTCAATCTAATTGGGACCCATTGTGTGTATGTAACATGTTGCTTTTCTCATGAAGCTTTCAGAATTGTCTCATTTTCCTCCGTACTTGATAATGTGATCAGTATATGATGGAGGTGTATTTTTCTTCTTATTTACCCTGTTTTCTGTTTTCTGGCCTTCTTGGATGGACATATCCATGCCTTTTGCTTAGTTTGGGACGTTCTCTGTAATTATACCTTTCAATAGTCTTTCTAACCTTTCCTCTCTTTCTTCTTCTGGGACTCCCATAATGTGTATATTGGTGTGTTTGGTAGTGTCCAAGAGGTCTCTTAGGCTATTTTCATTTTTTATAATTCTTTTTTCTCTCTGCTCTTCAGTCTGTCTCATTTCAAATGACTTGTCTTCATATTCCCTAATACTCTCTTCTGCCAGCTCCAATATTGCTTTCAAACCTCTCCCAGGAATTTTTCATTTCAGTTATTATGCTCTTCAACTCTTGTATATTTGTTTAGTTCCTTTATAAATTTCTATCTTTTTGCTAAGACTCTCATATTGTTCATTCATTGTTTTCCTGATATCCTTAAATTCTTTCTCTTTATTTTCCTTCATCTCTTTCAGCATTATTAATGTTATTTTTTGAAGGCTTTTTGATCTGTCCACATGCTCATTTCTTTCAGTGGTGTTTCCTGGATTTTTTCTTCTTTTCTTGCATGTGCCATTATTTCCCATTTCTCTGTTTGTTTTGTACTCTTCATTGCACACTGGATATTGTAATATTTTTAAATGTTCACTCTGAGATTTAGTCCCTGAAAATGTCTGTTTCTTGATTTTGTAAGCAGCTGGTGATAATACAGAGATTTCCTTGTGCTTCAGCCCTTCTATCAGGAAGGTCTGCCAAAAGTGAATGCTGAGTGTATGGCTTTCCTCATCTTTCTGGGACTCTATATTGTCTTTGGTTTTTCCTTGTTAATTGTTTTGAAGTTCCCTTGTTTATAGAAGTTTGGTTGTCTGTTCCATTTCCAAGGAGAGGACCTACCTGTTCCAGGCGTTTGAAACCTTCAAGTCTTTCCCCAGGCTGTCCATCTCTATAGTTTTTAGACTCATTTCATTGTCTCAGGCTATTTCTGTCTGGAAGGCAAATTCTGGGAGGAGGGGTACATTGGAGAGGACACTCCTGTCAGTCTTTTTCCCAAAACAGGTCCAGGAACCCCCAAACAGGATGTAGAATGGCTCCAAAATGGCCCTGGAAGTGGACCAGGAATGGTACCATGAGCTCCTCTGATACCTCTCCAAAGCTGAGCTCTCTAGCTAACTGTTCCCCACAGCCCTAACCTAAGTAAGCATCATATCTTTCTCCACCTCCAATGCTGGCCACCCATGTCCCAGATGGGTTGAAACAATGGTTTCCTCAGGACCTATCCTCCATGAATCCAAAGTCATTAATCAAAAGCTATGATCAGTGATCAGCTGTGCCTCTCCCTGTTATTGTGGAATAGGATTTTAATGTCCCTTTCTGTCACCAGTGAGTGAGCCAATGTTTGGACCCTTCCACAGCCTGCTGCAAGACTAAGGGATCAGTATTAATGGACACCAGTAGCCACCATGCAGAGAGAGGAATTTAGTCTTCTTTACCATAATTTATCTGCCTCTTCTTCCCACTCTTCCTTTGATGCTGTACAGTATTCTCTGGTCTCCAAAGTTCAAAATAGCCATTTCAGACAGTTCCTGCCTATTTAATAGTTGTTTTGATGGAAGAACTGAGTCCTGGAGCTCTTTATTCTGCCATATTCCCACCATCCTCTCCCATGTGTTTTTTTGGTATATTTATTTTTATGATCATTATATTTTCATGATTTATCATTTCTTTTATCTGTATAATATCCTTTTCTCTTTTATAGTTAGTTTTATCTTGACATCTACTTTATCTGATATAAGATTGCTACTCCACTTTTCCATGAGTTCACATTCACCTGACTTACTTTTAACTTTCTGTCTGTTTGGTAACATGCCATCATGCTCTTTATTTTTGTGTGCTGTATGGTGGAGGTCACATTTCATTATTTTCCCATGTTATGTTCTTTTAACTTGGCTTTTTTGTGTGTGTTATCTTGATTTTGAGATATCACATTTTTTTTCAATTTTAGTGTCTCTATGATTCTATTGAATTTAGCCCATTTATGCTTTCACAATGAATGTTATAAAGGAATTTATTTTTGTTATTTTATTTTTTTCATTTTTCAATTTTATTTACATATTTATCCTTCCTGTTCTCCTTTTGGAATAAATACATTTATTCCATTGATTTGGAAATCACCATTTTAATTGTCCTTCTTCTAATAGTTTTTATCATCCCTAAATATATTTACTTTTTTCTATTAGTATCTATAACTTTCCCATCAGTAAAGTGCACTTTAGCATCATTTCATCTCTATCAAAGAACATTCTTCCTGTTTTCTCCGCCATCCTCACCGGTATGTTTGTATGTTTAGAATTTGAGTGTTTATTGCTAAGGAATAAGGTCTTGGTGATATGAGAGTAAAGTATCTATTGTTTAAATACAGACATTTTTACTTAATTATTTGTGCAATCTTATTCTCCCTGTGTATGGATTCGTATTTTCTTTTTACTGAGCAACATCACTCAAAAGTATTTTCCACGACGACCTTGTGTGTTAAGCTTTTGAGAACTTCTGTGACCCCAGAATATCATTATGGTGAACTCATATTTAAATGACAGAAATCTTGCTTCTCTCTCTCTCTCTCTCTTTTTTTTTTTGTATGGACAGGCACCGGGAATAGAACCTGGGTCTCTGGCATGGCAGGCAAGAACTCTGCCACTGAGCCATTGTGGCCTGCCCATCTTGTTTCTCTTTTCATTGACAAAAAAGAAATATGATGCGCACCCAATTCTTGTTCCTTTGTGATTCACCTGCTCTTTCTAGAAGTTTTAGGACTTTTTCTTTGTCCTTATTGTTCTTGAATTTCATTAGAAGATATCTAGCTGTTTCTCTAATGGAACTTCATTGGTGTGGTAGATTGCAAAGACTTCCTAAATAACTTTTCTCCTTCCCTGATTGTTCGCTTATTTGCCATGGGATTTTATTGCTCTTCCTTTCTGATATAGGTTACATGTCTCCACCTCTGAATCTAACCTTGTCCAAAAACTTATTTTGATAATAGAATATTTGTAAATATGATGCACACAGAGACTTGAGAAGTACTTGCACATTGGGGCTTGCCTTGTTTTGTAGCTCATAGGACCCTAAAAACCCTAAAACAACAAAATGAAGGTGTGACTCAGTTTCAGATGGTCTACCAGAGAGACTACATGGAAGACAACTGAGGGATCTTGTTTGCAACTTGACACCTGCCAGATCTGTAAGTGATGGCATGCTAGACTAGCAGTCCCAGCCAATGAAATTTGACTAAAGATATATGGATGAGCACAGGAAATACTAGTAAGTGAAAATACCCAGATGATCTGAACTAACATTGTTAACTTTCAGAATTATGAATTAATAGATGATTGTTGTTTTATGTCACTAAGTGTTTTAGTTTGTTAAGCTGCAAGAGTACAATATACCAGATATGGAACAGCTTTTAAAAAGAGAATTTAATGAGTCGTAAGGCATAGAAATGCCCAAACTAAGGCATCCAGAGAAAGCTACCTTAATTCCAAAGAAAGGGGCTGATGACGTTGGGGGTTTCTCTCTCAGCTAGGAAGTCACATGGCAATGTCTGCTAGCTTTCTCTACAGGCTACTGGGGCCTCTGACTGTGCAGGCTCTGTCAGCACTAAAGCTTTTTCCAAGATGGTTCCCTCTTAAAAGGCTCCAGTAAACAACCCACCTTGAATGGGTGGAGACACATCTCCATGGAAACCATTTAATCAAAAGTTACCATCCACATTTGGGTGGGTCACATCTCCATGGCAAACATCAAAAAGATCCCACCCAGCAATACTGAATGAGAATTAAAGAACATAACTTTTGGGGGGTACATGACAGTTTCAAACTGGCACATTAAGTTTGGGGATGATTTGTTAGATAGCAGTGGCTAATGGATGATCTTGACATACTAACCACTTTCAATCCAAAATTTCCCATATTTCTTTAACCCTTAGTCATTTTGCTATTCTTTCTTTGTACCCACATGGTTATTTTATCTTTTTCTGAAGCTGCTTTCACGTGGAATTTGGACACTACTCTTTTCACCTCTATTTACATTTCTTCTCTATTTTCTATCACTTTGTCCTTTTCTAATACTTTTTTTGATATTTCAATCTATATAATTAATTCCTCAACTTACTGTACTATTTTATTTCATTTCTTGAATTATTTATAGCAAACATTTTATGTTTTTTCACATCCTGAATTTCTGTTTGGATTTCTACAATTGCATCCTACTTCATATAACAATATTTATTTTGCATACTTCAAATTTTGACTGATTTACTTCATTAATTTTATTTTCATAGTGGCGCTGTTCAATTATTTTGTCCTTATTTTATTCTATTTCATCCCATAATGTTTACTGATTTTTCTGGTAGGCATATTTCCATTGGAAGTATCAGCACAAGACACGCATCTACTTCATCATCATGAAAAATATTTCAAAGGAGATATAATTAGGAAATGGACTGAAGTTGAAATAGGCAAACTTAATCTGAGGAACTGGGCCCCCAAAAGTTATTAACACTGTCCACCCTTGACCTTTGGGGACACATTGAAGTCAGACTCTGGTATGGTTATTTTGTCCTGACCACAGGGTCAGAACACAACCCTCTGAACATAAGTGAATGCTTCTTCTTGAAGAGATTAAGAATATCTACTACCAGTTATTAATCTTGGAAAATAGATTAGAACTTGGGAGGCAAATCTTAAATGGGGAGAAATATTCTTCCTTTCTGAGGTAAGGATAAGTTTAGTAAAGATATGCTCGAAGTCTATAAGACTGGTGTAGAGCTAGTATTAATCACCTTATGTCAAGCTCATAAGGGGGCCATAGTTTTAGAAATTGCCTCCTGAAACCATCACATATGAAAACACATGACAGGGTTGTCAAGGCCCTGGCCTGGCCTCACTCATATCATGTGACCTAACTGCATATTCAGGAACACAGATCTGGGTTCTGGGATGGTCAAATCACCCAACCCAGACTAATCATCCGTAGAAACATTTTTATAGCTACCATGAAAAAAATAAATGCTTATCTCTGGGGATCAGCATAAGAATGATGTGAATCTAGTAATTTTCCAGTAAAGAGGCTACCAGTCAGACAACTGCCAGAGAATGATCCTATAAGAGAAGGAAGCCAGCAAAAGAAAGAGAAGAAGGGAAAGGAAAGAGGGGACAGAACTGATAATCTTGTTACAGTACCTTGATCCATTTGTGCCTTATTCCAATAAGATTTATTGGCTTGCAAATTTGTTTTAGTCTAACCTAGTAGTTGGGTTTTGCCTCCTGCAACCAAAACAATAAAATAATCATGACTAACAAAAAAAAATGGTACCTAGAATACAGAATTGGCTGAATAAGGTGGGGTTATTAGCAGTGAGTTCTTCTCCTGTCCTGTAGAAGAAACTGGAAATCCTTGATATATGATAAAGCAACTGGGGACACTTGCCTGTGCTAACCCTGGAATTCAGACAATGCACCTAACAAGGCTGGATTTTTTTCAAATTACCTGAGGACATTTAATTTCTCTAGCCATCAGTTTAGTCCTGCAGGAAAAGGACACATCTGTCCCAAGCTCTCTTCTTTGAAAGCAATAAGAGAAAGACAGAGCTGTGCCAAGAGATGTTCTTCTTCATTAAATTTTTTTCAGTGAATTTCCATGAATTTGGATAGGCTACAGATAGGCTTAAACTAATCTGTAATTCCCATCCCCAAGTCCAAGGGAACTGTCCCAGGAGTGGTCTTGTGACATAATCAGGGCTAATGAGGGTATACAAACTTTTGCATTGAGAAAGCCAACTTTTCTTTTGTAGGATCTATTAAAAGGTAACATCTTTGTTCTGAAATGTATAACCAAGGAAGAATGAATGTAGCCTCAAGAACTGCTGGTGACTGTCCTGTAATTTAAAAAAGAAAAACATGCCTGAAAATACAAGGTGGAAAGAGAGTCAAGAAATGGCATCCTTCTCACATTATTTAAGTCTAGGATCAAGAAGTCCTTGACATTAAACAGTCCCCAGGTTGTTCATTTAGGAGAGCCAATATCAATTTTTAATTAATTGTTTTCTGATCTTACAACACAAATAGTTCTAACTTTTTGCTTAAATGCCTCACCTTTTTCCATCTTCATTGTAGGTGTGACCTCTGTTTTAAATTTTTAAAGGATCATTTTGACTGAAGTGTTGAGGAAAAACTGACGGTAAACAAAAGTAGAAACAGAAGACTAGTTTGGATACTACTGCAATGATTCTTGGGACATGATGGTATAGCAGTGGATGTGGTGAGAGAGGTCAATTTCTCAATACATTTTAAATAAGTTATAAAAGGATTGCTGATGGATTGGATATGGGAATTAAAATAAAACTAGAAAAAATGATTAATTCAAGGTTTTTTTTGCCTGGGATATAGGAAGATGGAATAGTCATTAACTGAGGTTAGGGAGACTGTGGGAAGAGGAGGTATTGACTTTAGGTAAGGTAAAGGGCTTAAGCTTTGCTCCTTTTCAGTTAAAAATTCCTATTAAATGTGCAAGTGCAAATCATATTTTGACAGTAGCATAAGCCATGGAAATGACTGGGAGCAACAGTGGGAAGGGGTCAGACTGCTGAGGAGTGGGTGGAAAGTCTGAAAAATGGGGTGTGGTCACTGCCATCTGCATCAACATCATCATCATTATAACCATGCCCACAGTTGCTATTTGCCAGGAATGAATGGTGTATTATTCAGGTGTTATCCCTATTAACTACCTTACGAAATAGATGCAATTATGAGCTATATATTGCAGCTTATTTTAAGATGAAAGTTATACTGATTAAATAATTTTGCTAAGGTAAATACAGATAAAGAAGCAGAAAAGTCAAATTTTGATGCTACAATGCAGGATCTTTGCTGCTAGAGGTGGCAATCTAAATGCAAGGGGAAAATTAAAAGATAAATGGAGCGCTAACAGAAGCACATTTTTGCTCTTTATAATATTACATATCCCAATACTATAATCAACCTCTGAAAGCACTTACTGGGACTCTTTAGTGATGTATGATACTTTCTGACATGTGCTTCATGTTCATGTACACATACTCAGCTGGGGAGAGAAAATGCCCATGCTCTGATTCCAAATCAGCAACTCGAGTCCCATATTAAAGACGTGCTGCATGTGGCTAGTTTAAAGCATGACGAAATGGGAAAAAAGAGAGCAAAGTGTTGGCATAGGGCAGGTGCCCATGAGACCTTGAACAAGACACTAGGCTTCTGAGTCTCCTTTGCTGAATCTGTAAAAGAGGACATTGCACTAGAGGGTATGTTCTAAAATAGTGTGTATAATTTTCATTTACTTCAAAAAAAGTCTATGCATTTTAAATTCTGAATAATTTTATTATCTTCATTAAAATATTTTTAAACTTCATAAAAACATAACTTCCTATGTGATATTTTCTATAAGGCATTTTCTTTCTAGAAAAGATCATGAACTCCGCATATGACATTACAGATTATATAATTTTAAAAAATATTTTATTGAAAGGGTATAATATAAAAAGCATTATTAAATTATGCATTTTTCTAAATTATAATTCTAGGGAAAATGTTTAAGTGAAGTTTTATTTTAATTCATAGTCTTCTCAAAGCACCAAATGTTTAAACTTTATTGTGATCATATTTATTAATGTCATCACTATCTCATTATCATTAAAAACACTGGAATGGAACAAGGTACCCATATCTTGGACTGAAAAACCAAAAGGATGCTTTCATGCTGTTTAATAATACTTGGTGAGATTGCTTTTTGGTATCTAATTGTGTTTGTGAAAATTTAACAAACACAATTTAAAAGGATGCCCACAGTGTGCGAAACATTGTACCTGACTTAGCCCCTTATTCATTTCATTATTATCAAGCCACATGTTTAAATGCAACCTATTAAAAACCAATATTTGCTTTCCATGGATAATATGAACCTTTATAATTTAACTTCCCAATTGCTATAATAGTTTTGGGGGTCTCAAAAGATTTATTCAGTAGCTGGGACTCAGACACTTTTCATTAGCTTCATACTGTTAAAAGAATTGTTTAATTTCTTGAAACCTAACAATTATTTACAAAAGAATTAAAATAAGTCATACAGTAAGCAATTTATCCCAAATAGCAATTAAGTAATATTCCAGAAGATAATTTAGAATAATCCTAGGTCTATCGGGGTGCTTTTGAGCTAGTTTAGAAAAGTTCGACCTCAATGAAATTTTTCTTCCAAGCTAGGATAATTTCTTCCAGGGTTTGAGCTAACCAGCATCCTACCCAGCCTCAAACTCCATTTTCTTTATAAATCTGAAGAAATTTTTCTGAAATTTAGTCTGTTTGCCATTCTATTTTTCAACTTAAAAGCCTCTAAGTACAACATTTATGGCACTGCTGCACAGCTCTGTTATACTTGAATATGTGACATACATATATATACATACATGTACATGTGCTCACTGGAAAGCTTGTGGCAAACTTACACAAGGTTGGAGTGCTAGGAGGTGGGTGAAGTCTGGTGGACTTTACAGTAGTCTTGCCAACAGGATCTAGTGGAGCCTGTGGCAATATGACTGACAGCATATTTCATGTGCACATGGTAAAACTGACTAGAATTCAAGGTTACATATTAAGATACAATGGTCTAGAAGAAATAGGGAAAATGTTTGGAATCCAGGATCAGACTTGCATCCTATAGGATCATAAAAAATGAAAAGCATCACCTGTTCTCTTGGGGGGAGAGTGCTAAAACTCAAATGATTCCCAAGAGTATCATGAAACCTCTTTCCAGATTCACCTTTCTTCCTTGAATTTTAACAAAATTAGTCACAGGTAATGAAATGGAATAATCTTCTCCTTTCCTGCTATAAGAAGGAAATGAATAATTAGAAACAGGTAAGTTTCAAAAACAAATAACAGAAGAAGCGAGAAAAAATATCAGGACCACCTGAAATACATGGCAAATTTACAGATGTCTAAGCCAAGAAAATCAAAAGGAGAGACATATCTGCGTATTAATAGTATTCCAAGCTGACACACTCTAATTTCCCATTTTCATTATCAGGATTTTAGATAAGCAATATAACCTAAAGTAGAATTGTGCCTTTTACTTTTAAATGTTCAAAGTGTAAATAACTTATGAAGTAACTCTAAATGTGCATTTTAGAAGTATGATTATATTTTCTAGTAAAGGAGAATGGGAGGAATGATTATTTAAGCCCAGTTTACTGTTGATCACGTTTGGCTAAGGAGATGTCCAGAGTGGCACACAGATTTTATGAATGTGCCCTTAACTACCGGACGTTTAATTTTATTGATACACTCTAATGCTTGGAATGGTCCATGCCCACGGCGCTCTTATCTAAACCCTACTCTCCTCGCAAAGCTCATATGAAGTTCTTTCCTGCCATTTGGTCTGGTGATCTCTAGGATCATGGGTTGTCTGTGTGTTGTTCATGTGGCACTAGGTGTGCCCAACTTCTACTGCTACTTCATCGTTATTATTTTTCTGCCAAACAAGGTAGTCGGGATTTGCCTCTACCCATTTGTCAGCATCCCTCCATGCCAGTGTTGAACAAGCAATAGGCATGCAACAAAATGCTGTTATTCAATATCATTCTGGAGTGAGACTTTTCATTTTGCAACTATGAAAATATTTCTTCATAAATCCTTTTTCATTGCTGCTAGATGAAGAACATTTTTTAAAGAGAAGTAAATAAATGATTGAGTTCTCAAAGTGCTAAAAACTGTTTGAGTTTTAAATTCTCTTCATATATATTTATTGTGTTAGATGTGCTCAGGAAATAGTGCATCATTTACCTGTGCTCACACATGGTTTTACATTTTAAATAGTTCTTAATTTGGGAATATTAAGGGATTGATTTATTTTATTATGAACATTTCAAACACTAATGAATATTTTATATTTTTATTATGAAATATTTTATTCAGAATGAGGAATACATAATGTGATAAAAGTTATCAGTATGTACACTCCCCAACTAAAGTTATAAAATATACCAATATGTTAGAAGTCCCATCTATGTCCCCCCACAATTATAATCTTTCTCTACACAAAGATGACAACTATTTGAGAGCATTATTTTTATTATTCAGTCATGGAGTATATATATTACATATATATTAATAAGCAATTTATTATTGATCATTGTAAAACACTACATTTTATGTAAATGAAATTATACTGTATTATACATTATGTTAATTATACTATATGCATCCACTATATATATATCAAACTTTTATATGTCCATTAAATATATTATTAAGATTCTATACTATTTTATATAACTGGTATTATGCTCTATATATTCATCTGTAACTTGCTTTGTTCAGTTAATATTATATTTTGGACATGTATTCGTTCTGATGCCTATAGTACTATTTCATTCTATTTTTCATTCACTAATGTAAGTACTTGTTTTATAATAATATTACAAGTTATTTCTCCTTCTCCAGTTGTCAGGTTTTGGATTATTTCCAGCACACTGCTATTAGAAACAATGCTTTATTATTAGTGCTATACATATATACAGGTGCATACATGCAAGAGTTCGTCTAGGATATAGCCTAGTTTTGGAATTTTGGAGTATTAAGGTATACAAAACTTCAACTTCAATACATAGTGCCAAAAAGATGTTATAAAATGGTTTCATTGATTTTTACCATCATCAGCACTATGAAAAATTTTTTCTCCATCTGGAATATGTTCCCTCTACAGGATTGAAAACACATAAGGATATATATGACATTTAAACAGGTGTTTCTCAAAATGTAAATTTTAAAATCCTAGCCTCTTCCTAAACAACTCAAGGACCCTCAAGTGTTAATGCTTTAACTCATAAACTCCCTGGCTGGTAAGTATTTTAGTTTTCTCTCATAATTTTATTAATCCCATGATTAGAATTTTTATTATTATATGTATAATTTTTATAGCAGATAATATTTACTTATATTTAATCCATTCTTTCTTGCATGACAGATAATAGGTTTCTTCCTACTGTACTTCTTTTACAAATTTCTTTAATGAGAATTAATCTCTGATAAAGTCTCTTAGTTTTTACGTATACGAAAATATCTTTATATATATGAAATTTCCTTTTTGGTCGTAAAAGGTAGTTTTGCTTGCAACACAATTCTAGATTGACATTTATTCTGTTAATTTTTCACACCTTAATAATATTATTCAACTGTCAAGTCTTTTTTTATATTCTCAGATATCTGCAATTAATCTATAATTAATCTAAAATTCATTACTTATTAAATTTGTGTTTTTCCGCACACAAAGGCAGTTTGGAACCAGTCTAGACCCCATTTGCATGTTCCTGACACTGTTAAGAGTGGGAAAGACTGACTTGGTAAACTCCACACTCCTGCTCCTCCTCCTAGAATTTAACCTCCAGGGAATAAACAGCTTCAGGCAATGAAAGGAATGCAAGAAAAGAGAAAGACAGGCAGCCTGGGGCAAAGGACTGCCAGCTTCAAACATCCTAGAGAAAGAGGTCCATATTTTAGGAAACGGAGGGGATAACCAAACTACTATAAACAAGGGAACTCCAAAACAACTAACAAGCAAAACCCCAGGACAAGGCAGAAGCCCAGAAAGGCATGGGAAACCATGAACACTGCATTTGACTGGGCAAACTTTCCTTATAGGAGGGTTGAAGATCAAGAAAATCTCAGTCTAATCACCAGTTGGTTAAAAAATAAAAATCAAGAAACTGTCATGTCAGAGAATAAATCCCAGAGGTAACACCTTAAAGTACTAAAATGTACTGTGTGCATCAAAAGAGTACAAGGCAAACAAAGAAACAGGAAATGATGGCCCATCCAAAGGAAGAGGAAAAAAATCCATAAAAAATCAATGAAGAAGACAAGAATGTGCACATACTGAACAAAAGCTTTTAAAAATGATCATAAAAATGTTCAAGGAGATAAAGGAAAATACATAAAAGGACTTAAGGCTATCAGGAAAACAATAAATAGGCAATATGAGCATCTCAGAGAGAGAAAATTTTCAAAAAAAAAAAAAAACAAACAGAACTACAAGAGTTGAAGACCACAATAACTGAAATGAAAACTTCCCAGAAGAGTTTCAAGAGTAGTTTGGAACTGGGAGAAGAAAGGATCAGTAAACTTGAAGACAAAACCCTTGAAATGAGCTAGGCTCCTTTGAAATGAGTCAGGCTGCGGAGCAGAAAGGAAAAAGAAATATTAAGAACAAAACCTAAGACAACCCTGGGACAAAATCAAGCTCACCAATATATACATTATGTGAGTCTCAGAAATAAAAGAAAGAGAGAAAGGGACAGATGGAGCATGCAAAAAAATGACAGAGAACTTCCCACATTTAAAATAGATATGAATATGCACATCCAAAATGCCAAGAGGACATGAAATAGGATAAACATACAGAAAAATATACCCCATCTTATACTGATCACACTATCAAATGCAAAGGACAAGGAAACAGCATTGAAAACTAAAGAGAAAAGCAACATATTACCTACAAGGAGGTCCCAATTAGATTGAGTGCCAATTTCTCATCAGAAATGATGTAAGTAAGAAGGCAGTGGATTGAAAGATTTAAAATGCCAAAATAACTTCTAGACAAGAATTTTATCCCTGGTGAGACTTTCTTTCAAATGTAAGGAGAAATTAAGAGGTTCTCAGATAAAAGAAAAGCTGAGGGAGTTCATCACATTAGACCTACCCAACAAGCAGTGCTAAATGGAGTTCTTCAGACTGAAAAGAAGACACTAGATAGTGTTGCAAAGCAGCACAAACAAATAAAGACCTGTAGTAAAGGTAACCATTTCAAAAATGCAAGTATTATTGTTATGTATTGTTTGGTATATAACTCCACTTCTTATTTCTTACAAGTTCTAAAATGCATGAAAAGTAATGGCAAATTTGTTTTTGGATATACAATATACAAAGATGAAAGTGTAAACAAGTACAAAAAAGAGGTAGGGGAGCAAAGGGGTTTAGGAAAAGTATATGTGCATGCTATTGAAGTTATGTTGGCATCAAAGCAAATATGATTGTTGTTAATTTAAAATGTTAGGTTTTAATCTCATATAACCAAAAGAAAATAGGTGAAAAACATATCCAGATAGAAATGAGGAGATATTCAGTATGGTAAAACACAAAAATTCAAATAAATTTAAGACTAAGCATTAACAGATGTGAGGGACAAAACCGGTTTAAGACACATGAAGATTTATTGGAAGATGACAGAAGAAAGTCCAGTATTATCAGAAGTGACTTTAAATGTAAATAGGTTAAACACTATTCTTGTGCTGCCATCAGCCAGAAAAATCCCTCTGCTCTAGAGAACTTGTATGATTAGTTCAGGTCCATGAGGATAATCTCCCTATTTTAACATGAATGGATTTGGGCCCTTAGTTACACGTTTAAAATTCCTTCTATTTCAGTATTTGAATAACTGCAAGCAGGTGTGTGTACCTCAAGGTCATGAATCTTGAAGGAGGTCAGCATCTTATAATTCAGCCTAACACAAAAATAGAGGAAAAAATAGTCTTAATGATAAAAATAGAGCATGGTAAAGTGGTAATAATATGAAAAACAGAATGCAACAAATAACATAATATTCTCAAACATTCCATTTAAGGTAATGTGCTCTATAAAAAAAAATCAATTGATTTGAGCTCAAGTTGTGTGGTTTGAGTTTAAGTCAATCACATAAGCCCAATGTTCTAATGTAGGTGATAACCTTTTTTTTTTTCTTTCAGCTCAGTATTGGGTACAGTGGTGCATGTTTTGTTCATTTTTGTATTGTGTTGTATGAGCAGTATATAAACTATTGGCCATGACTGATATATTTCAAAAGAAATAATTGCTGAATTCCATGAAAGATTTATAGTATTATACTTTTACTATTGATTTTTATATCCAATAATAAATTGACTATTTATATCCTAGTCATTTGATTTCCAAACAAATGGTGGGAATTTAAAATTGTACAGCTGTTGTGGAAGATGGTTTGGCAATCCCATGGGAAGCTAAGTATAGAGTTGCCTTATGAAATCACAGTCTTGCTACTTGGGGTATACCCAGAAGATCTGAAAGCAGAGACACAAACAGATATTTGCACACTAATGTTCATAGCAGCATTATTCACAATTGCCTAAAGATGGAAACAACCCAAGAGTCCATCAACAGATGAATGGATAAACAAAATGTCATTTGTACATACACTGGAATATTATTCAGTGGTAAGAAAGAATGAAGTTCTGAATCATGGGACACCATGGATTAATCTTGAGGGCACTATGTTAAGTGAACTAAGTCAGACATAAAAGAACAAATATTGTACGATCTCATTAATATGAACTAATACGCAAACTCATAGATATCAAATATAGAATATAGGTTACCAGGATATAGAATAAGCCTAAAGAATGGAGCACTGTTGATTAATTTGTGTGGAATAGTTAACTAGGTTGAACTAAAACATTTGGAAATGGACAGAGGTGATGATACTACATTATTGTGAGAATAATTAACAGTGCTGAGTGTGGGTGAGTGTGGCAGAATGGGGAAGTTTAGAGTCATGTATATAACCAGAAGGAAAGTTGGAGGGTAAAATATGGGAATGTATAACACAGTGAATCTTGGGGTAGACAATGTCCATAATTAACTGTACAAACATAAAAAAGTTCTTTCATGAACTAGAGCAAACATTTTTAAGACACTATTACAGGGAGTCAATAATATGGGGTATAGGGGGAAAATATACCTATTGCAAATTATGGACTATAATTAACAGTAATATTTTAATACTCTCATCAACAGTAACAAATATATCAATGCTATGGGTCAACAATGGGGGGTGGGGCATAAGGAGTATGGGAGGATTTGGGTTTTCTTTATTCTTTTCATGTCTTTTGTGGAGAAATGAAAATGTTCTAAAATTGACCATAAGATATATAACAACTATGTGATGATATTGTGAGCCAATGATTATATATTTCTTTATCTCAAGAAAACTGCATTAAACAAAAAAATTCAGAAATATTAAGTAATCACCTCAATACAAGTTGTTGCAGACAATATGGACTGATGGTTCTACTGATAACGATGGTTCTAAAATTAGTGGGTGAAGTTTGCAGAAAAAATAGAACTTGCATGGTCTTAAGATATCTCCCCTAACATATTTATTAATGTAAAATAGCAACTTCACAGTGAAGAAACCTGGCAGAAATCATCTTAAGCAAGTGGTCAAGGTCTACATCACCAGTAATAAGACACATTGCTACCATATACCCTGTGGCATGACGCATGGAGGACACATCATTTCTGTGGTATTCTTGCAAAAATGAGAAACCTCAACTCAATCATGAGAAAGTATTACAAAAAATTCAGATTGGAGGGCATTCTACAAAATAATTGACCCATGCTCTTCAGAAGTGTCAAGGTCATGAAAGTCAAGGAGGAGACTATAGAGAAATAACAAAAAAATGCAATATGGGCTCCTGGCTAGGATTGTGGAACAGAAAAGGATATTAATCTAAACGTGGTGAAATTTGAATAAGGTCTATAACTTTTAGTTATAAGTACCATACTAATGTTAATATTCAGGTCCTGACAATTATTCTAATTTATATAAGATAGTAACAGTAAGGGAAGCTCGATGAGGAGTCTATAAAACCTGTGCTATTTTTGAAATTTTTTCTAAGTATGAAATCAGTTCAACATAAAAAGTTAAAAATTTCAAATATAATGATATAAATTAGGATAAATTATTTTTGTAACCTTTACTGAAAAATGATGATGATGGCATTTCTGTATTGTAATTAAATTTGCAAATTACATTTAACTAGATTCCCCATAGTTAAATATCTAAATATATATTTTAGAAAAATGAAAGCATTTTATTCAAACTTGGAATAGTTAATGAAATGTGCTCAAGTCATCTGTTTTAGTTTCACTGCTGCTAAAACAAATTCCATACAATGGGTTGGCTCAATAAAAGGAATTTATTGTTTCATGTTTCAGAGACAAGAAAGCTTGCTTCCTCCCAGGGTCAGTATGTTCCACCTGGCCTGCGAGCTTTGGGATTCTTTGGTTTCCTGAAACCTGGCAACGCACATGGCAGTGTCTTTTCCTTTCTTTGTCCAGGTTCTGCCTGCTCCCTGTGGCTTCTTTTTTTATATCCAATTCCCTTTACTTATATAGACTTCAGCCATACTGGATTAAGGCCTACCATCATTCATTTTGGGCATGTATTAACCAGTAACATCTTCAAAGATCCTAATTACAAGTGGGTTCACAAGAGGACTAGGAATTGAGATCTGAACATGCCTTTTGTAACGAATATGATTTAATCCCCAACAGTCTGTCCTCTGGATACCCACAAGATATCTTCTTCCCTAATGCAAAACACATTCATCCCATCACAACATCCCAAAAACCTTAAATAAACTTAAATAAGTGCTAAGTACAAAGTCTTATCAAAATCAGCCCTGGGTGTAGTCTATGCTGGGGCAAAATTCTCCTGTCTGTGGACCTGCAAAACCTAGAAAACAAGCTATCTGCTTTCAAATACAAGCATGGAACAGGTATATGATCAACATTCCCATTTCAGAAGGGAGAAATTTGAAGAAAAATAAGGATAATGGGTCTTAGACAAATTCATACCCCAGTAGGGCAAACTCCATTAGATCTCAGAGTCTGAGAGCCGTCTGTGAGTTGAACATTTGTCCTCCGTGCCTGATGGAATGGCAGCCCCACCCCTTCCAAGTGCTAGTGGAGGGGGCATGTTCTCCCCAACACTGGGTGAGGCTCCACCCTAGTGATCTTCAGGACAGTGCCCAGGCTCTCCACGAATGCCAGCACACAGGTGATGGCACTCTCTCTGAATTTCAGCCATAATTGATTAAGGCACACTTTAAATAATAACAATGTGAAAGGTCCTGTTTACAAATGGGCTTACACCCACAGGACCACAGGTTGGCAGCTAAATGTGCCTTTTATGGGGGATATGATTCAATCCCCACCATTATCCTAAGCATTAACTATTTCAACTGTTTCAATAGTTATGGATCACAATAATGCAAAGTGTTAGAAAATAGAAAATAATCAGCTGCTACAACTAGAAGTCCAGAAACCCATAATTCTATCAATTATGTGAGTTAATTTAAAGTGCCATTAATATCTTCTTTTACAAAGAAGTGGGATTTATTTGCAATTTTCTCTTTAATTTATATAAAACAAAAATAACATGCTAAAGAAGTGTGAACACAGACAAACCTTTAGTAACCTTATCTTTTCTTTTCTAGGGAATAAAATAACATATTTTTAGAATTCCAGTTCAGATATAATTAGAGAATTATGTCAGCCTCAATCTCTGTCCTTCAACTACCTTAGCATCTTAAATAATCATCAAAGTAAGGTAAAGATGCTTACCTCAAAGTCAGATGATTGCAAATGGAGTCAGTTGAAAATCTAAGCTTCTTTATGCTTCATTCACCATTTGCTCTTCATTGTCTAAAACAAAAACAAAGTCTTTAATAAAAGAGCATAAAAGGAAAAGGTATTCATTAAGGATTGACAAGAATGGCTTCTAGGGAAATTTCTGTCTTATTGTTCATCTAATCACTTCCTCCACCACTTATCTGAATATTAGCCTTGAAACATCTTTTTTAAGATGTGCTGCAATCATTCTTTAAAATTCTTCAAAGAATGTTAGTATTTCCACGCTCCAATGTGTGTACACTTGTATGTCTCTGTGCCACGTGAGAATGTGTATGTGTGTCTAAAAAGAAAAAGAGGAGGAAGAGAGAGAGATAAGAGAGCCAGAAGATAAACAGATAAAACTATACATTTTTATATTTAGAAGTCTTTTTATTTTAAGTTTAAAATACTAGCTCTAAGCTAATATGGGCCAGTGAGAGTACAATACTACTATCAATCCATCCCCTATCCACTGATTCTCAGACTTTGGAAGCAGTTATCAGTGCTAAGCTTTTAAAATAGATATGCACATTGCCTTAGACCAAACCAAAATTTTGCCAAAACTGCAGAAAAATCACATAAACACAATGATCTGCATTGCATATTTTCTCCAGTTTGTACATCCACAAGTGTTAGCAGTAAAATTAATTTAATAATTTTGGGCTGAGTATTGTTAAACAATAAGAGACTACAAAAATGAAGGTGACAGGACTTCTGGGAAGATGGCCATCTAGAACAACTTGAGATTAGCCCTACTCCATGGAAAAGTTAGAGAAAGGACAGGAGGGTGACTGAGGCAGCAATTCAGGAGTACAGGTGACCTGGAAGAGCCTTCTGCTCCACATGTGGCAGCCCTGGTTGCAGAGGCCAAGGAACTGAGAGGCAGAGAGCTGGAGCCTGGCATGGAGGCACAGAGCTGTGGAGCCCATGGAAGTGCACAGATGGGTATATAGGACTAGGAAGTAAGCCAGGCCACATTCCTTGGGCATGCTACCCTCACTGGCACAGCCCCATGACCTGCGGCTCACCCCATACCCCACAAACCACGCAACTGAACCCCTCACCCGCTCCCATTCCCCATTCTCCAGGCACCTCTGGATGTACTGCCCCCATCCCCACCCCAACTGCAGCCCAACCCACCTCTCCTACACCCCTCCCAAGCACTACCACCCCCTCCATGTTCCCTACAGGCTGTTACCAGTGCATAAATGTTGTGGGCACTAAACTCCACACCTAGGCTACCCCCCCACCCCCGCCCCCCACCCATAGTGTCACACAGCCTCACCCTGCCCTCCCTGAGCACAATGCATCCATTTATGGCACTCCCAGGCCCACGTGTGCACACAGGCCCCCAATCACATCATTCAGCTCTGGGAACTGCACCTTATAGCAGTCCTAGAACTACACATGCACACAACTCTCAGCCTCACTTCCCAGCTCTGAGAAAGTGCTGACCTGCACAGCCAGGTCACATCTATACCCACTGCAAGAAGGCATAACGCTGACCTGCTGCCACAGCTCTATGCATGCACACAAAGGGCCCTGTGACTTAGACCAGTGCACACTAGGGTTACATCCCCCAGACCGGAGCAACTGCACAGTTACATCCTCCCTGGCTGCTGGTCACCCACATTCACAAGCACCAGTGTAACATCCCCAACCTGCTCCCATACCTGCCCTGAAACAAATCAGTATTTGTGTGCTTGTATTGAGTGCTCCACCCTGTGCCCTGCTCCCTGCTGTACAAACATCCTGCAAACACAAAGTCTTAGACTACTGAAAGAGGTCAACTCCCAAAGTAGATCAGTCAAGATATCTACATGCGATGAAGACAGCAGAAGATCACTAAGCATATCACAATGCAGACAGATATAGGTCTAACTAATTAAACCAAATTAAAACACCTGAGGAGACACAGATGTTGGAACAACTAATAAAAGATGTTCATACAACTCTACTTAATAAAGTAAGCAGGATGGCAACTGATCAGGAAGAGAGTAGAAGAGCACAAAGAGGAATTTGAAAGAATAAATAGAAAAACAGCAGAAATCACAAAGATTAAAGACTCTGTTGACCAAATAAAAAACATACTAGAGGCATACAACACCAGATTTGAAGAGATAGAAGAAAGAATAAATGCTATATAGGACAGGATAATTATTATATTCCTAGTTATTCCTAATTAATATATAGGAAGAATCAAAACAGCAAATGGCAAAGAGGAAGGAAAAAATTGAATGGGAACTCAGGGAAATGATAGAAAAAACAAAGCACACAAATATAAGAATCAGTCATGTCCCAGAAGAAGAAGACAGGAGTAAAGGGCTAGGAAGAGTAGTTGAGGATATAATGGGGAAAAACTTCCAACCCTCATAAAGGACATAAATATACAAGTCAAAGAAATCCAAAGAACTCCAAACAGAATAAATCCAAATATACCTTCTAGAGGCAATACTAATCAATCTGTCAAATGTTGAAAAGAAGCAGAAAATGCTGAGAGCAGCAAGAGAAAAACAATCTATCACATACAAGGGAAATCAAGACTGAGTTCAGACTACTCAACAAGCACTCTGGAGGTAAGAAGGCACTGGCATGATATTTTCAAGATCCTGAAAAAGAAAGACTTTCAGTGAAGAATTCCGTACCCAGTCAAATTGTCCTTTAAAACTGAGGGAGAGATTAAAGCTTTCACAGAAAAAGAAGTTCTGAAAGAATTTGTCAATGAGAGACCAGCCCTACAAGAAATACTAAAAGGAGTTCTTCCAGCTGAAAAAAACAGACAGGAGAGGGAGGTTTGCAGGAGGGCACTGAATTGATGAGTACTACTGAGGGTAATTTAAAGAATACAAAGAAAAAGAGGGAAAAGAATATACAGATCTGACAAACAAAATAAAAAAAGATACAATGGTGGAATCAAGAAACACCTTTTCAGTAATAACTTTGAATGTTAATGGACTAAACTTACCATTTAAAAGATACAGATTGGCAGAATGGATTAAGAAACATAATCCAGCTATATGCTTCTTAAAAGAGATTCATCTTAGACACAAGGATACAAACAATTTGAAGGTGAAAGGATGGAAAAAGATCTTCCATGCAAGTTGTAACCAAAAGAAAGCAGGAGTAGCTATACTAATATTGGACAAAATAGACTTTAAATGTAAAGACATCATAAGAGACAAAGAAGGACACTATATACTAATTAAAGGGTCAATTCACCAAGAACATATAACAATCATAAATGTTTATGCTTCCAATCAAGGAGCTCCAAAGTACATGAGACATACATTGGCAAAACTGAAGGGAGTGATAGATCGTTCAACAATAATAGTAGAAGACTCCAATACACCACTCTCCTCTATAGATAGAACAAACAGACAGAAAATCAACAAGGAAATAGAGAAGTTAAAAAACTTGATAAATGAATTAGACCTAAGAGACTTATATAGGTCATTGCATCCCAAAGCACAAGGTTATACATTCTTCTCTAGTGCTCATGGCACATTCTCCAGGATAGATCATATGCTGGCAAACAAAACAGGTCTTTATAAATTTTAAAATATTGGAATTATTCAAAGTACTTTCTCTGACTACAGTGGGATGAAGCTGGGTCTCAATAACCACCAAAGAATGAGAACATTCACAAATATATGAGATTAAATAACACACTCTTAAACAACCAGTAGGTCAAAGAAGAAATTGCTAGAGAAATCAGCAGCTATCTGGAGATGAATGAAAATGAGAATACAACTTATCAGAACTTATGACTTGTGGCAAAGGCTGTGCTGAGAGAGAAATTTACTGCCTTAAATGCCTATATTAAAAAACAAGAAAGAGCAAAAGTCGAGGACTTAATAGCAAACCTGGAGGAACTTGAGAAAGCATAAGAAACTAACTCCAAAGCAAATAGGAAAAGAGAAATAAAGATTAAAGCAAAAATAAATGAATGGGAGAACAAAAGAATAGAAAGAATCAATAAAACCAAAAGTTGGTTCTTTGAGAAAATCAATAAAACTGATGGGCCACTAGCAAGACTGACAAAGAAAAAAAAAGAGAAGATGCAAATAAATAAAATCAGAAATGAGAAGGGGTGCGTTACCACAGACCCTAAAGAAATAAATCATAAGAGGATACTATGAACGACTATACACCAACAAACTAGACAACTTAGATGGAATGGACAAATTCCTGGAGACACAAATAAGCTGCACTGACTCCAGAAGAAATAGATCTCAACAAACCAATCACAAGTAGACATTCAATCAGTTATCAAACATCTTCCTGCAAGAAAAGCCCAGAGCCAGATGGCTTCACAGGGGTATTTTATCAAACATTCCAGAAAGAACTAACACCAATCCTGTTCAAACTTTTCCAAAATATTGAGGAAAAAGGAACTCTACCTAACTCATTTTATGAAGCTAATATCATTTTAATACAAAAACCGGGTAAAGATGCCATAAGAAAGGAAAACTACAGGCCAACCTCCCTAATGAACATAGATGCAAAAATTCTCAATAAAATATTAGCAAATCAAAACAAACAGCACATTAAAAGAATTATACACCATGACCAAGTGGGGTTTATACCAGGAATGGAAGGAAGGTTCAACAAAAGAAAATCAATTAATGTAACACAGCACACTAACAAATCAAAAAGGAAAAATCACATGATCATTTTGATTGATGCTGAAAAAGCATTCGGCAAAATTCAGCATCGTTTTCTGATAAAAATGCTGCAAAAGATAGGGATCAAAGGTAGCTGCCTCAATATGATAAAGGGAATATATGAAAAGCCAATAGCCAGCAAGTACACAATGGAGAGAGCCTGAAAGCCCTCCCCCTAAGATCAGGTACAAGATAAGGATGCCCACTGTCACCACTGTTTTTCAACACTGTGCTAGAAGTTCTGGTTGAAGCAATCAGGCAGGACAAAGAAATAAAAGGCATCCAAACTGGAAAGGAAGAAGTAAAACTCTCATTATCTGCAGATGATATGATACTATACTTGCAAAATCCTGAGAAATCTACTGCAAAGTTACTTGAGCAAATAAATTCAGCAAGGTGGCGGGATATGAGATTAATGTGCAAAAATCCATAACATTTCTATACACAAGCAATGAGCTAGCTGAGGTGTCAGTTAAGGAAAAAATCCCATTCAAAATAGCAACTAAAAGAATCAAATACTTAGGAATGAACTTAACTAAGGATATAAACCACTTGTACATAGAAAACTACATAACATTGCTAAAAGAAATCAAAGGGGATCTAAATAGATGGAAAGACATTCCCAGCTCATGGATAGGAAGCCTAAATATAGTTAAGATGTCAATTCTCCCCAAATTGATCTAAGATTCAACACAGTACCAATCAAAATTCCAACAACCTACTTTGAAGATTTGAAAAAGCTAACTACCAAATTCATCTGGGAGACAAAGAGACCCCGAATAGCTAAAAGCATCCTAAAAAAGAAGAACAAAGTAGGAGGATTAACATTCTCTGACTTTAAAACCTACTATAAAGCCACAGTGGTCAAAAGAGCATGGCACTGGCACAAAGACAGAAACACTGACCAATGGAATAGAATTGAGAGTGCAGAAATAGACCACCAAATGTATGGTCAACTGATTTTTGACAAGGCCCCCAAATCCTCTGACCTGGGACAAAATAGTGTTTTCCATAATTGGACATGGAGGAACTGGATATTGGTAGCCAAGAGAATGAAAGAGGATCCCTATCTTATACCCTAGACAAAAATTAACTCATGGGTGGGCCACGGTGGCTCAGCAGGCAGGAATGCTTGCCTGTGATGCCAGAGGACCTGGGTTCAATTCCCAGTGCCTGCCCATGTAAAAAAAAAAAAAAATTAACTCAAAGTGAGTCAAACACCTAAATATAAGAACTAGCACCAGAAAGCTTCTAGAAGAAAATGTAGGGAAACATCTTCAAGACTTAGTAATAGGAAGTAGTTTCCTAAACTTTACACCCAAAGCACAAGCAACAAAAGAAAAAAGAGATAAATGGGAACTCTGCAAAATCAAATGTTTCTGCACCTCAAAAGACTTTGTCACAAAGGTAAAGAGTCAGCCAACTCAAGGAGAGAAACTATTTGGGAATCACAAATCAGACAAAGGTTTGATTTTCTGTATATACAAAGAAATCATTCAACTCAACAACAAAATAACAAACAATCCAATTATGAAATGGCTAAAGATATGTATGAATAGGCATTTTTCTGAAGAGCAAATATACATGGCTCAAGATGCTCATTTTCCCTGGCTATAAGGGAAATGTGATCAAGACTACAATGAGATACCACCTCACACCTATAAGAATGGCTACTATTAAGCAATCAGGAACCTATAAATGTTGGAGAGGATGTGGAGAAACTGGGACTCTTATGCACTGGTGGGAATGTACAATGGGTGTGGCCACTATGAAAGACTGTTTGGTGGTTCCTTAGGAAACTAAATATCAAGCTGCCCTAGACCCAGCAATAGCACTACTTGGAATATACCCAGAAGAGCTGAAAGCAATGACACAAACAGACATTTGCACACTGATGTTCAAAACAGCATTATTCACAATCACCAAAAGATGGAAACAAACCAAATGCCCATCAACAGACGAGTGGATCAACAAAATGCGGTATATACATACAATGGAATATTATGCAGCAGTAAGACAAAATGACGTCCTAAAGCACATGACAAGATGGATGAGCCTTGAGGACATAATGCTGAGCAAAATTAAGCAGACACAAAATGACAGATACTGTATGATTCCACTTTTATGACCAGCATAAAGGTATAATCAGATTTATAATACGGAATATAGGGGACTTAGAAATACATAGAAGCTAGAGATGGGTGAATTATTAGCTAATGAGGTTGAACTCCAATATAAGGGAATAGATAGGCATGAAGGAGATTCTCTAGTGGGTCTAGAAGTAATATTACCATATTGAAGATAAACAAAATTGAAAAGGGTTGTATAGACCTACGTGTTCCACTGACTCACACTAGAAATATGAATGAGTTCTTGTAAGAATTACTTCAAAGATATGATTCTTGTACAAAGAATGTTTAAGTCCAGAGTATAGGGGGAAAACTGCTATTTCATGCTATCAGCTATGTTCAAAAGGAAACCATCAGCACTACCACAGCAACAGCAGAGGTAAATAATGTGGGGAGGGGCAAGAGTTAAGAGGAAGTTTAGATCTCCTATTTGGTAAGGGTATGCTTATTCATTTTCTGTCTCTTGAGAACAATGAAATTATCTAAAATTGAAAATGTTAAAGGAATGTGGACTTTGGGCCCTCTACTTGATGCCCAATGAATGCAGGTGGCTTAAGGATGCACTGATGGAGAAGTAGAATGGCGAATGATGATGTATACTTACGAACGAAGGATGTTTTGCTACAAAAAATGACATTGCCATGAGGCATGCAACAATGTAAATGAACATGTGGGATATTTGGTGAGACAAAATAAGCTGGGAACAAAAAAGCAACAATGGTATGGTCACCTTCAGAAAATGCTTATAAGAAAACAGGGGCCTAGATTGTAAGCTTTTAGAGCAGACACATTAAGTCCAGTATGGTGATTATTATTTCTGGATTTTGAGAGGCTGTTTTATATATATAACCTGATATTTAGAGATAAGAATGAAGCTGAATAGGTTGGGGTTAAAGTACTTCAGAACATAGGGGTAAGGAAGACAGTGTCTATATTTTAGAACCACACATACTCTTTGAGACCAATGGAAGAAAGGTTTATTTGATCTGGAATTGAAATTTTCCATAGTGCATAATCTAATTCAACCTATCCATATAGCTCATTTGAACAACTGAAACACAGAAAGCATAGAATAAGAAAGAGGTTGTTTAATTCTGTATAGATTATTGTAATGCCTGGAAGCATCCTAGACTATATTAACCAGATAATCAAAAAGTATTGGCAAAGTCCCCTGAAGGAGGGGAGAAAAGACTATGGAACTATTAAACATTACCATCAGGGAATCCCAATCCCCTGATACTGTGTCGAACTTTAGGGATACCCAAATCAATAGGCCATGCCCTTGATCAGGAGGCTTGCTCTTGTGAAGCTTATGTAGGTAGCAAAGAAGCTTAGACTACCTATAGGCTGCCTAAGAGTTACTTCTGGAGGACCTCTGCTGTTGCTCAGATGTGATCTCAGTCTCTCTAAGCTCAACTCTGCAAGTGAAATCATTGCCCTCCCCGTTACATGGGACATAATATCCAGGGGTGAAAGTCTCCCTGGTGACGTGGAAGAGGATTCCCAGGGATGAATCCAGACCTGGCACCATGGGATCAACAATTCCATCCTGACCAAATGGGGGAAAAGAAGTGTAATTAATAAAGTATCAGTGGCAGAGAGAGTTCAAATAGAGTCAAGAGGTTACTCTGGAGGTTGCTCTTATGCAAGCTTCAGGTAGACCTTGCTACCTATCATAACCTGCCAACCCCCAACCAGGACTATTCCATCCAGTCCTAAAGAACACTTAGGGCAATTTATAAGATTCCACAAGGGTTCCAGGCACCAGTGCAACTTTACAGAAACCTACAACCTCCAGATGGGTCCCTGGTCCAGATAAGTCCTGAAACCTAGCCCAGCCTCTCCAGAATATCAGATAGTTCCATCTCCCGACCCCATATTAGTGAAAGACCTTCCAGTATAAAAAATTTAAAATTATCATAGCCAAAACAACCCCAATGGGAGGTATGGAAAGATCAAAGGTGATGGTGGAATTATACATAGAAGATAAGACTTAACAAATAAACATGAATGCTGAATCATTAAATTGATATCTCTTTTAGTCTCCAGTATTTTAGAGCAGCTAGAAGTAAAAGCCTAAAATTGTGAAATTGTAACCCATGTCAAAATCCGAAATATGTTCTTCAACTAATTGTGGTGCTGTGCTTGGAAATTTATAGCTTTTATGTATATATGCTATTGTTCACAAAAAAAGAAGGAAAAAAAGTTTATTGTGATGATAAAAAAGTATTTAAACCCACTAGCCTCATATATTCTGGAGCAGTTATAAGGAAAAATATGAGTGGATCGTACGGTAGCCTGTGACACACTCTGGGATCTATCCTGTAACCACTTTTTGAAAAGTGCTTTGAAAACTATTGTTTTTTTATTTCTTTGTTTTTTATGTATTTATACTATACAATAAAAACAGTTTTTAAAAAAATGAATGTGGCATGTTCACTATCGTCCATAAATTTAGCAAGTTGAAGAGACAGACATGTTCACATATAATGAAAATTTAGATTATTATAGGATTCTTTGTGCAATGAAAGAGAGGTAGAGGTTAATTAGACTTTGTTATGGTGAATATGAGAAGATGTCAAGAACAGGAAAGCAAATGGGACGAACTTGGATCAGAATCCAAAAACAAAGGCAAAAACAGGTCTGTGTAATCCTCACAATTCTTTACATGCCTAATTAAAACCCTAAGAAATGCCACTCTTGGGTATAAAATGATTGATTCATCTCAGATAATGACCTGAATGTCATTTTATATTTTACAACCAATCCTGGTATGGCATTTTCCTCTGTATTTGAATTTTACCATGAAAAGTCATATCCATCCTTTAACAACTCACTGTATCATAAATTCCTCTTAAACATATTGCAATGCAATATACACTACAAGTTCCATAAAATAACTATCTGCTGCCTCTAAAGTAACTTTGTTTTTCCTCGAACAGAATTCAAGGGAATTCTGACTGGAGATATTATTGAAATAGTTCTCTCTGGCCAAGAGAAGTGATGGAGTATACACTGCAGAGGTAGTTGACTTAGAATGATTTCTATCTTACTGTAAATCCTTCTACTTTCTCTAAACCCATGTACTTATCAGCAAATTCCTGTCCTTCTTTGTAATCCCAAAGCCACCCTGTGAATACATTTAACTGACATACCTCTTTATTTTTGATTCAGGGATTTCCTTCCATTTTAACAAATCCCTGCCTTGTATTAAGACAGAAACCTTGCCATGTCTATAAGCCATGGGAACAAGAAGTTTAAAGAAGCAATTTGCTTGTTCTTATTTAAGAGAAAAACCTCTTGTAATACATTACAATGTTTTGTGAATTTAAAAAAGCCTAATTGCCACTACCAATAAAAGTCTATCTAATACATTCAGCACTTTAAAAGTTATTAAAAATGCTTGCTATCTCCTGAGAGCATAAAATCAAATGTCTAAAATTAGCTTGATGGATATTATCTTTAAGCAAAAATTATAAAGATACACTTTCTATTTTAATTATATTGGCTTACTGCTTTACTCATGTTATATTCATGGTTAGAAATTAGTAGTATAGAGAATTTAAAAACAGATAAAGCAGAGGTATCTAACTAAAATATAGTCATTCTTATGATATTGGCTGTTAAATTTTATGATTCATCTTTCAAATGGCAGTCAAATAGTCTCAGCATTTAAAAAACAGATTTTAATAATAGATTTTACCTTTAAATTTACTGCTCTTAAATTACAGTAGAACCAACATTAAGATAGTTTTAGCCTCAGTTCCTCAGTTTTCTCTTAATAAAATAGTTGCAGGCTACAAATGGCAATGAGTAGTTAATTGAAAAAAATCTGCTATGGTTTTTTTCAAGCATTCATTTCTCAGAGCAACTTTTTCATAAAGTTCTGTTGCATTTGTACTAAAATTCTCCCGTCATCTCTAAGTATTTCTATTATTATTATTAGCATTAGCCCTATTCCATGAATATAAATTCTAGGCTGAAAGGCTATCATTTGGGATATATATTTTCCACAAAATGAACTTTGTTGTCTATCATTAAAGGATCTCCAAGGAAGCCCAGTGAATAGCACTTTCACTTCCACCAAAGTTCTGAACGAAGTGAGAAATTAGACAATAGAATAAAGCACATGGGGACAAAATCATCTCCCTCATTAAGCTGATATTGGAGAATGGGACTTACTTCCCAGGACAAATGGGTTTCCTAATTGTGAACACCAGAAATAAGTCAATCTTACCTGTCTGTCAGGGTGCCCATGGCCAGAGACAGGCAGAGTTGTAGTAATAGAGGCACAAAGGAGAAAGTTGCTCTTAGTGAACAGTCCAGGTTCCTGTACAAAAAGGCAAAGAAAGAAATGAGCTATGTCCAGGTGTTAACTTCCAAACTCAACCACCAGCTTCCCCTTGCTCCAAGGGAAGAGTACACAAAGATAGAACTTGGCCAAAACTGTTTTGCTCATGGCTTTTTCTCCACTGAAGGGAAACTTCAGGAGAAGAGAATTAAACACACCAACATTGTGCAGTATTTTTTTAAATTTGAAGTTCTAAATAATGAACAATTTAAAAACGAATAGATATCTATTCATTTGACTTTTTATTGGTCATAACTTCGTAATCTTGCTGCATTAATTAGGTAAAATTAAGCCGTATGAAGCACAAAAAAATACTTAGAAAAGTCAAAAGTCGAAAAAAAATACAAGTCATTTCCTCATGTGTTATCACTTATTTAGGTAGCAAGGTGAGCTAAGACTGACTTTCCTTCTTGTAATGGCTATCTATCCACATGAAAGCAGGTATTTGATACCTGGAGGGGATCTTTTTAAAACTTATATTCTTCTCTTCTATACAACAAAATTATTTTCAATAATAAGTCACTATATAAATAAATAATAATTATAGGAAGAAATGAAGCTTCAGACTTGAAAATGTATTTTAATGACCATTGTATATATAAAAGTATAAATTATAATTATAAAATCTTCAAAAAATTATGGAAAAAATGAAAAAGTAATAGAGTAATATTTCTAATTATATTAATGTACTTTGACAAAATAGCAGGAACACTATATA
>PVIY010008130.1:0-78426 GCA_004026745.1 Myrmecophaga tridactyla | reverse complement strand
CAATTCCCCCTTTCTGAATTAGCATGGAAGTTAGTGGGTAATGGTGCTCTAATGCCTTCCTAAATATTTATGGACCCAGTTTGGAATATTCCTTTGCAGGGGCTGTAACTTTATGGATAAAGAGCATCCTCTTAGAGTGTGAGAAGCATGCTCTTGAGTGTAAGCTGCCAGGTAGGTGGGGAACACTCTTGCCTCAATCAAGGATAGCATGCATTGATTAAATATACATGTGCAACCAATTTTGCTATTTACACTGAAATTTTCTTGTGACCCAGTATTCCACTTTGCAAAACTATCTCCTTCATGGATTATTATTACCAGTGAATGATTTATCCAGAACATCTGCACATTGGTTGAATCCATACTCCATGCCAGAATATTAGGCTTCTTTGTGCATTCTGTCATTCATCCTAGCCTCATTCTTCCCACTTTACAGATGAAGTGCCTGGCATTCTGTGTTATACTGCTAGTAAGCACAAGACCTAGGATTTGGACTTAGATGTGTTTGATTCCAAAGTCTTGTCTCTCTGTACATGACATGCTATCAAGTACTTATTTGGAGAAGCTGGTACTAGGGAACTAGTCTATGGACATCCTAAATAACCCTTTGGTCTTTAGCCCCCGCTTAATGTTGGCCAATTATTTCAATTGACAGATGGGGCAGGTTGGAAGGGGGCACTGGCTTTGACATCAGCATCTTGAGACTGGCAACACAACCCCAGCTCTGATATAATAATGGTGTAGTAAGTTTGGCATGGCCCCTGTTCATCGACTGCATTCAGAATTGTGGGTTTAGCCACAAGCCAGACACCATAGGCTTGGAGAACTGTTAGGAAGGCAGGGCACAATGACTTGGTGGAAGATATGCATTCTGTAGCTGCTGGATTCTCAGACTGTGACAACCTCTGCTTTCAGGGAGAATGGAGATTAAGTAGTTAGCTGCTTTGGATTCAGGATGCTGATTCCAACAATATGGTATGCATATGCACAGTCATCCCTTTTGATTATTCATGAAATGCTGGAGGGAGAAAGCCTTAAAATTATTTGATACACTTCAAATGCCTTGTATTGGTTTGCCAATGCTGCCAGAATGTGATGTTCCCTTTTAAAAAGGGAATTTATTAAGTTGCAAGTTTACAGTTCTGAGGCTATAAAAATGTGCAAACTAAGGCATCCAGTGAAAGATACCTTGACTCAAGAAAGGCCAATGGGTCCAGACCATCTCTATCAGCTGAGAAGGCTCATCGTTGGCATCTGCTGGGGTGTTTGGCTTCTGGTTTCAAATAGCTTCTCAGGGGCATTTTCTTTCTGCATCTCCAAACATCTGGGTCTCCTGTTGGGTCTAAACTCTCTCCAAAATGTTTTCCTTTTTAAAGGACTCTAGTAAACTAATCAAGACACATCTTAAATAGGCGGGGTCACAGCTCCATCTAATCAAAAGGTCACACCCACAACTGGGTAGATTGTATCCATGGAAATAATCCAGTCAAAGTGTTCTTCCCTAAGTAGTTTTGAATGGGGATTAAGAGAACAATAGCTTTTCTGGGGTACATAACATTTTCAAACCAGCACATGCCCCTATGTCTAATTTTTTGTATGAGCTCCTCAGTGACTTCTTTGACTAACCCTGATATGTGTATGTATATATAAATATATGTGTGACATATAAAAATGTATTGATCACTGACATTATGATGTGTCAGAAACAACAATATATTTCTTGCTTCTGAATTTACTTAGCACTCAATGTTACTATTAAATAAGTGGGCACACCATCATCATGCCAGACCTGCGCCATTTGCTCTCAGATCCATTCTCGCCCTTCTCCCTGCTCTGCCCTGCTCTGGATCACTGGGAGATTTTCCCCTAAAGTCTGTTTCCCAGGATTCCTTGACAATTGTTTTCCAGTCATGTTTGCCTGATGGGTGGGAAGGCCTGGAGATTTGAAGTGGGAGAAGGTGGGGAGGAAAGAATGGAAAAAATGGGGTATTTTTCCCTTCTCTCTTTCCTTGAACAGTCTCTTCTGCAGGAACTATGTCCTCTATGTTTCCAGAGCCCAGTAGACTGCCATGGTTCTCATACTTCTGTTTTGGGCTCACCCTTGGGCTCAGGTAACATGTGACCTTCCTCTGTTCCTCCAGCTGGAGTAGCAGCATCCTACTCTTGCTAATCTCTGGGGTTCACCACTATCCACTGTTGGGCTTCTCAGCTTCCATCAGTCACCTCTGTAAGGAATTAAATCCCATTTGTTTTACATAAACAAAGTGGTTTCTGTTTTCCAGGATGGACCTGGAAGACACAATTATTTTACCTTTAATATCACACAGAATTGTTTATATGGGTATGAATTGCCTTAGAGAGATCTTTGTAAGATCTGGCTTGGGAGTCTCTTCAATTCAGCAAAGCATTCAGTGGGTGCCAGTATGCACAAAGCAGGCATAAAGGTCAAAAAAATTATTGATTGTCACACAGCTGGGTCTACAAAAGTCGAGAAGATCTACAAAATAAATCTTTTCAGCTCAGTGGAATGTAATTGGCTCAATACGTTCACTGCATGCATGTACTAAGGAGATGGCAAATTTATCAATATTGTGAACACTGTTTGACCTGTGTTGTGTTGGGGCTTTTTATTTGGTGGTACCATCAGATTGCCTTCCTGTCATGTATTCTCAGAGGGTATCAATAATTCTGCTCAAAGAAGTTGTTATTTCAGCTGATTCTTTGGGCAGGAAAAGTTAGGGTCACAGGCAAGTAGGTAGGCCTATAATATGTTTATTCCCACCCTCAATATAGGAAGATTAGTGTTGAACTTGAGTTATCAAGGACTTTTTCATAGCATCAGTCATTGATCTGAAAGGTCTTTGAGGTGGATCTCTGCACCAAGATAATGAACTCAATAGTATGGATGAGGAAGCTGTAGACAAACAGAGAATGAGGTAGCATTTTCAAATTATTCATGATATAGCTGATACTTCACTTAAATGAGGAAATCAGCCACTGGTTAGGGAAATCACAACATCCAATTTATATTATAAATCATGGTATTTTGAGGAATGTCAAGAAAGAGCACTCTTCACTGATTAAAATCAGTTAATTATGTCTAAGCTCTGAACAAAAAGCATCTTCCACTAGTCTTCCCTGATATACCGAGACTTTTGCTTTTCATTCAGACCTTCTCCTTGTGTTATCTTCAGAGCAGACCAGGATGCTGAATTCCAGTAGCTGGCTTGGTGGAGCAGGCTATTGGCCTAAGACAGTATCAAAGAGCATGTAAAGGAAAGGAGTGAAAAAGAAAGAGAGGAGGATGGAAGGAATGAAAGAGTAACAGAGCAACAAAGCAAGGAAGCATGATGCATCGGCCACAACCATTCCAGATGCATTTGCTGAAGCCAATTCCCACTTTTGCGTTGGGGGTGGGCCCTTGGCCTTTCTTCCTTGTCTCAGCTGTGTGGGGATGGGGTGCTGGACTTCCAATTTGTTCTCATCCGTTTGCTCAGATAGGAAGTGAGCTTCATTTTTTAAGCTTGCCCATCCTTATCCCTTTATATTAAACTATGCATTTTATTTTTAAAGTAGTGAATATAAAAACCAATTTCACTGCCATTTTTTTTCTTGAAACCCAGCCAACCTTACAGGCTAATTGGCCACTATTTCCCCATTTCCCCAGCTGCATATGGCATCAGCTCCCTTTTTGTAGTAACAACACAATTATTCCCTTAATTTTCTTCAGCAACCAAAGGTGGTTAAATACACAGTTTATTTAGTTTGCTAAAAATGTTTTCTTCCAGATATTTCATTAATTTAATTCAAGTCATGGATAATATAGAATACCTAGCAATCTTGCAAATTATATTTAAAGCTCTTTCCTTTTCCCGTGTAAACTAAATATCAAAACTTCATGATGGATTGAAGTAATTACCATTTAAAATGGTAGTTATCACAGAAGGCACTTCTCTTTACCATCTCTATCCTATTTTCCTCTTCAAAGAAGTACTCAGATTTACTGAATTTAGAATAGAGGAAAACAGTAAACAATATTTTGAAAACAATGTGGTCTACTTGGTGTTGAAAACTTTAAAGTTTTAAATGTTCTGTTTGTAAAGGAATTTGCTAATTATCCTGCAGATGTTCTTTCTTTTTATCCCTATGTGTCATAGTTTCCTTAAAATTCTCTCCCTCCCTCTCTCAGCTCTCTCTCTTTTGCTCTCTGTTTTAAAGCAGTGAAGATAGGTTCAAAGAATGTTTAAAGCTTATTTTCTTCCCTTGGAAACAAGGCTACACCTCAGAGCCAAAATCCTGAGGCCTTGTTTTGAAGAGAAGCCCTCTTGCTTTAATTTTTCCCTCTTCCAGAAGTTTCTCTCCCAAGTCAGTGACATGGGTATCCTAGATTCAATTTTATTAAGAGAATTGCAACATTAAACTGTTTGGATGGATTTCATGATTCCATCAAACTCCCTCATCTCCCACTAAAATAACAATAATCAAGGTTTGGATAATGAGTTTCAGGGATTTTTTTTGAGGGGAACTTAAAATTGAGAATTCCCAAACAGTTCTTGGGACAATCAGAGAAATATCAAACTATTAAACACTCTAGCTAGGAACCAATGTTCTTGTCCTCAAAAAGAAAAGAAAAGAATAAATTGGCAATCATTTTTAAGATTTACTGACTGGCACAACATTGGGCTCGTCTACTCTTTTAGTTCATTCAGTCCCTCAGTCAATGTCAACTTTTGAAGTAAAATCATATTATCTTTGTTGAGTTACCATAGCTCATCGGTTTTTTACAGTATAATTGGAAATTAACTTGAATCTGCGGGCTTATCTTTGGTTTCTTTTTTAAGTGATTTTATTGAGATATATTCACATACTTATAATCCACCCCAAGTATGCAATCGGTGACTCACAGCATCATTGTATAGTTGTGTATTCATCAACATGATCAATTTTATAACATTTTCATTACTGAAAAGAAGAAATAAAAATAAAAGAGAAAACCCCAAACATCCCATTCCTCTATTATTATTTTTTGTCTTTATTTTATTACTCATCTACCTAAACATTGGATAAAGGGAATACAAGTCACAAGGTGTTTATAATCACAGTCACATGATAAAAGTTATATAGTTATACAGTCATTATCAAAGATCAAGCCTGCTGGGTTACAGTACAACAATTTCAGATATTTCCTTCTGGCCATTCTAATACACTAGAAATGAAAAAGGATGTATCTGTATAATGAGTCAGTAATCATAATCATTTGTTAAATCTTAATTTCTAGGTACACTTCCTCCCTCTCATTTGATTATTCTCTCAATCTTCAGGATTACCTGGGTAAGGACCATTTTAACATCTTGCTGGTAAGGAGTGCTGATCTTATGCAGTAGAGGAATGAAACTGGTTGATGTTGGATTTCTTTTAAAGTAGAGATAACTCTCCATTTTTTCATTTAGACATAACCTCCATGATGCAATCATATGAACCTTAAAAAATACTGCAAACATTCCCCATCACCTGGTTTAAATGTGGTAGATCACATAGTGCTTTGGGTTACCACCTACAGGTTGTGGTTGAAATGATGCCTTAAGCTGCTCATTCTGAACTTCATCTTGATGACACTTCCTGTGACTCCTCTCTTCCATCCTGTATTGTCATAGATATGGCATATACATATATATACAATGTAAATGTTATGAGACTTTTTAGAAGAATTGGCTCACATGACTGTGAGGATGGGCAAGTCCAAATTCCAAAAACCGATGATGGTTTTTGATGAATTCTCCAGGAGAAGCTGGCTGGCTGAAGTAGAGATGGAAATTCTCCCTTCTGATTGCTGAAATCATCACTTCTCCTTTTTTAAAGCCTTCAACTGATTAGATGAGACCTCTCTTACTGTCGATGATAATCTCCTTAGTTGGTTGTAGATGTAATCACCCATGGATGCAGTCAATTTACTGATGATTTAAGTGCATGAAATGTCCTCACAGGAACAATCAGGCCAGTGCTTGCTTTGTCGAACAGTTGGATACAGTCAACTGGTAAATTTGACACATAATCTTAACCATCACACCTCCACTTGGGCTATGATTCTCATACTGACCACCCTTTCATACTCCTCTCTGGTCCTCTGTCTCCCTGCTCTCCCCACACCAGCTTAAACAATAGAAGCACAAAACCAAGAAAAAAATGTAATAATGTGAGATACCCTCTGATTCCCTCATTTTGAGGGTTTCATTGAGACAATGATTTGTCCTGCAACCTGATCCCTGGTAGAACACAAAGAGATGACAGAACTGATCATTCCCCCTAAAGTAGGTCCTGAATACACAAAGCTTCCATAGTCACTCCTGTTCCCACATGAAATTTTCCTCTTCTGAATGGTCTTTGGGATGGAAGGCACTTGGTCAGTCTTCCTTGTATCCCCTCCCTCCTCTATACCACCTCCACTTCCACAACCACCATTATACACACACACACACACACACACACACACATCTCCCCCATGTAAGAGGCACTGAGCTGGAGAGATGATTTTCCTGAGTTACAATGTATTCTGAATAATAAGGTAAATTACTTTAATCTCCCAAAACATGAAAGTTGAATTGAAAAGTTGTTGCAAATATGTTGCTAGTTTCTGGTGCCTCTAGTGTGGACTTCAGAGTAGAGTTTTGGTCTTTTTTTTTACTTATGGTAGATTTTCAAATTTTTAGTATATTCCATTTATAATATATATCCACCAAATACATTATTTTGAGTATAAATTATTTTAGATTATTCTTATAACCACCCACCGCTCATCTAAATAGATGAGCAATAACTAGCCATGTAGTCTTCAATAAAATAATTTTAGGTGTCATGGTTTCCATAGTCACTCCTGGTCCCACATGAAATTTGCCTCTTCTGAATGGTCTTTGGGATGGAAGGTCCTCCTCACTCCAGAAAGAGACCAACTAGGCTGACCCTTGGATGAGAATTTAATTCAGTTGTTTGGCAACTTCAGAGCATCCAATAAGTATCTGTAAAGCTAAGGGAGTATTTTAACCAAAGCTATGTGGTTATTCCCAGCTGATGGTATAAAGAGAGGGGAGGATGAAGGGATGTCATTTGTAATGTTCTGAACACCACAATGACATAAGCTACATCGTGAGAGAGGCAATTTTGCAAATTATGAGGCAGTCTGGTATTTCTCTTCCACCTTATAAGTTTAGATGATGCTGTCTTTGAGATTTAAAGAATGTCCTTGGGTATTACATGTGAATATATGTGTTCAATAGATAAGCTGTTCCATCACTTGAGATAGCTTGTTCTACAAGACTTAAAATGCCAAAGGCCAGCACCATTCCCTCCTAGTCTCCCCTTTCCTTTGGGAGAGAAATTATTCTAAATTTGTGGAAATATAGTGCTGGGTAGACAAGAGGACAGACCCTGAGATGACTTTGTGGGGAGGACTGGGTTTGCCCAAAAGGTTGCAGAGTTTCACATGATGGAAATTAAAAGAAACGGAAGAGTGAGGTTCAGGCCAGGAGTCAAGGTTGATGACTGGAATGTGTCCATGAAGAGAAGGCCCTTTTCCTTCCAGCTCTGGGTGCTTTTCCCTAGAACTGTGAAGGAAGGCAGATTTGGAGCACAGTTATAAATATTCCTTTCCTAGCATGTTGCTTTGGTTTGCTAAAGCTACTGGAATGCAATATACCAGAAATGGTTTGGCTTTTACAATAGGGATTTATTAGCTTATGAATTTACAGGTCTAAGGCTGTGTAAATGTCCCAATTAAGGCATCAACAGGAAGATATCTTCTCTAAAGACTGGTTACTGGTGAGCTCAGGCTCCTGTCAGATAGCAAGGCACATGATGATGTTTTCTGGTCCTTCTCTCCCAGGTTTCATTGCTTCAGCTTCTGGCTTCTCCATCTGTGGCTTTTTCTCTAATCTTCTCTGCGTGTTTCTCTGTGAGCATCTCTGGATTTTATCTCTCAGCTTCTGTATGTGTTTCATCCTCTTATAAAGGACTCCACCAAAGGAATCAAGACCCAACCTGAGTGAGGCAGGTCATACCTCAATTGAAATAACCTCATCATAAGGTCCCATTCATATTAGGTCTACACCTCCAGGAATGGATTAAGAGGACATGGCCTCTTCTGGGGTACATAACAGCTTCAAGCTACCGCAGACATAATTGCCTTGAAGTTCCTCCCTACCTTCAGTCAAGTCTTGACCAGCTCTTCTGTCTTGAGTGACGCCCATGTGAATTATTCCAAAATCCTGAAATAGGATTTTGAGGGGAAATGTGGCCAGTAACCAAATCAATGTCCCATCCCACCCTGCCCCATGGTTCTGGTAGAGAGAGGAGCATGTGTTTCAGGTATGGTCTGGTATTGGCGCATTGGCAAAGTGAGCCAAGGCTCACCCACACTGAAGGAGGACGCCACCAAAGGAACCCCTAGAGCTAGGGGTGGGTGGGAGGGGTCAGGTAGGTTTCCAAGTGGACATCAGGAATATCCTGGTGAGAAAAGGCCCTTATTTTAGGATCCCCTTTTAAAAACCTACACTAAACATGCAGCTTAAAGAGAAGAATTTAAGAAATGCATTAGTATTAGCTCTCCCTCCAACCTGTTATCTCCAAGCTGTCAGCTTTCCTCCACCTGAATTTATGTCTCAGACTTTCCACCCTTCTGCTTGAATTTAGAAATTAAAATTCTCCAAGGAGCTGCACAACTTCGTATGAAACCCTGGATATCTTACTAAATTTTGGACTTGAATTTCAATTATTTTAAATCCATCCAAATGCCTTTTCCCTGCTGACAGCTCCATACTGGCCTCTCATATAAAAAGACTCACCAGGAGAATAAAATATTTCTTTCCTTGCCAATGGTAATTTGTGTTCACTAAATTACCTCCAGATCTACTTTCCTGAGTCAAAAATAACTTCATAGTTTTTTTTTTTCTTCCATGTCCAGCTTGGAAAGACATATAGATTTTGAAGTTAACCTCTCTCTGTTAGATACTCAAGAATAATTAAGGTCTTTTTCTTCCTAAATCAGCCAGATGTTTCATTTTAAGATGGAACAATACATGGTTTATTTGGCCAAAGTTCTCATGGAAAGGCCATAGCTTTCACTTTGATAGTCCTGTTTTGTGAGAGGTAAAAATGAAAAACATCTTTAAGAGAATTCCTTTTTTTTTTTTCTGTGAACAATGCTCGGTCTCAATAGGAAACCACATTTTTTAAGAACATGAAAGTTATTACTGATGAAGACTCGGAATCTGATCAAACACTTAAACTTCAGCTCTCATGTTGGGATTTTAACCACACTGCTCTTCATTACCTTTAAAAGGGATTTAAAAGTCTTACTGTGTCAAGATTTACTTCTGGCAAGGCATCTATTTACAATATTTCTTTGTCATATTCATGTTTCCTTCTAATCAAGCTGAGGCTAATACGCTTAAGGCAGCTTTCATTTTTGTCTTAAAGATGCTAATAAATGGTTAAGGGTATTTTTTACAACATGGTGAGTGTTATTTCACAATGTTTCATTAGCCACAAATCCTCAAGTCACTTTTAAGAAGTCCAGATGCCCTAGTGTAGGTATTTTTGCAGCTGTTTTGTGGGAAATCATGAAAGTGCAACTCTCTTTGGCAAAAAAGAATATATATCTTTTTCCTACTGGGATTGGTCCCTTTTACTGCACAAAAAGGGAGATGTAAAGACAGCTGCATACTGTGTATATTCCCTCCATATGCCTGAAGCTCAGATAGTTAAAATATCTTCTAATTTGTAAAATATTTTGATTTTACTTTGAAGGAAGGCTTCCTCTTGACTTGGTTATGATATGCTCTGAAGTTACAGTTTTCTTCCTGGTGTTTGCTGCACAAAATTAGGCCTCAGGAAATTTTACCTTCATCTGATGATTTGGCTTTTGCAACTCATTTTATTGTTCTCTGTGGTTAGATTTATAAGTTGAATACACACATTCTTTTACCTGGTAGATAGCAATATCTAATAAAGCTGACTCATTTTAGGATCACATATATTTCCTTCTGTGGAAAAAAAATTTCTATTTTGAAAATGATATTCAGGATATTGTGAATAGTTACACACTAACATCAGCTCATACTTCAAGGATATATTGACACATGAGCAGCTACACTTTGTAAATTTTATGAATAAATATCTAATAAAGATAAAGAAAAGGTTTTCCTTTCATTATTTCCAGTACCACATAATTTGTAGTCTTCGTTATTTGACATAATCTCATACCTGCATTTTAATGTTCCTGATAATCCTTTCTTTCAAACAAAATCACTTAAAATATGCTAGAACTGGAGATTTGGGACTCAGCGTCTCTACTGGAATTCACATTGCAAAGATTTCAGCCACGAAGTCAAGGCTAGAAAGATTCTATTGGGAGGAACTGTGTTATAAGGAAAACTGGACTGGAATCCAGAGATCAAGGATCACTCTTTGGCTCTCACTCTCTGTAGCTGTTGGTGACACCACTTAGAGTTAATTATTTCAATGTTCACATTTTACGGATGAAGAATCTGTGCCCAGAATCACAAAGTTCCACCAGGATTCTAAAATTCCCTCATCTGGTGAAAAATAAGGTTCCCTAAGAGCAACATATTGCAATTTTGCCCCTTACTTTTATTGTTCAAACACAGTTTAATCTTAGACTTTAAGATTAAAGTGAGTTTAAAGGAGAGTCATTCATTCAGCAAACTACAAAGCGACCTAATAAAGCCATGAATATGCCACACTGAAAAGACACCTGCCTGTTCTTGGAGGCTTTGACATCTTGTGGACCAGGGATTGCAATACACTGAGACAGCTGCTGTGACAGGGCCGGTGTGGCATTAGGTAGGAGGGCAGAAGCAGGAGATGTCACCAAGGAATCCAGGAAGGTGTCCTTTATGCTGCTTGAAGTAGGAGTGGAGGTGAGCTATTCCGACCAGGGGCTCCCCCAGGCTGATGGAATGGTCCCTGAGATATGTGATGTGTTAGAGCAATGTCTAAAAATGGAGTGGTGATGAAAGGGACTGGTCATCCAGTCAGGGAGCGATCACAAAGGGCTTGTGTGCTCTGCCATGCAGCTTAGATTATTTTACTGTGAGAGTCAGAGGACCCTTAAAGTATTTGGAACAGGGGAATGACATGAGTGATTTTGTGTGTTCTAAAGATTATTCCAGCAACGTTATGCGTTTTCCCCATTGCAACTGCATGCGACATGCCCAGCTGGTCTTACAACACTATCCCACCCCATCTCAGAAACATGCACACACACACACACACACACACACACACACACACACACACACACTTACTTAAGGGCTCATCAAAATTTAACTCTCTATGGGAGCTTTAAGAAGAGAAAGGAGAAACAACACCCTGCTGTCATCTCTGCCTGAGCCATCTCCAAAATATTCAACTTACAAATATTTTCAGCTCCATCGTCACTGTCCCCCCAACTGTTTACTACAGTATTGGTCATAGTACCACTTCTCAGAGAGTTCCTCCCTTAAATTCAACAAAATATTCAATTCCACTGACATGCTTGGTGTATGAAATCTTTTCTGTTTTTCTTTTAAAGATGTTATATTTCATTGGCTGTCTTATCAGATTTCAGGGGCCAGTTTCTTTACATATACTTACATGATTTTTAGGATCCGATAGTCCGTAGCTTAAATCTGGGCTCGACTCAGTAGAAGAGGGTATTGTAGGGACAATAGTGCTTTTGTCCCGGCGTCCTGGGAAGATGAAAGAAGGCAATGTATTTAAAGTGCTTAGCGCATTGTGGCACGTGGTAGGTGGGTTGAAGTGTGTGTTCCTTCCCCTGCCTAAGAGGAACAGCGAGTCCTAGGAGACAGAAAGGCCTCCTTTCTTGAGCGCGTGCTGACCTGCACCGGGCAGGCAGCTTCCGCCAGCCTAGGTTTGCTACTGCCAGCCTCAGCAGCCAGTCCACGAAACACAACCTTGGCTCACAGCTACGCCCGAGGGTGCAGGTGAATTCAGCCTGGATCCGGGCTTTGCTATACTTCTCAAGGAAAACAAAGGCCACTGAAGTATTTTTGGAGAGAAAGGGAGGGAGCGGCCATGCAGCTTTTTACAACAGCTAAAGAAGGAGTCAAACCTCATTAAATGGGTTAAAGATTGAAAAAAAAGTTAAAACAAGCAAACAAAAGGCATAGATACATAATATATATGCTATATATATAAGGTATGTAGTTGTATTTATTTCAGGTAAATAGAATTACTTAAACTATGTTAATAAGAGGCTTCCTCGTAAGGAAGATTTAAATGCCCAGTTTAATAAAGCAAAATAATAAATTTGTGATTAGAATTTAGAACGTGAGTAATTCATATAAAGTGATTGGGAAGAGCTTGTTATCTTAACTGGTTTTAAAAATTCTCCAAAATATTATTAATATGGTTAATTTATCCAGCAAACTTTTCCTCCCAGGGCTGCAGAACTGTAAATGTCAGTGTATCTGCTCCTCAAATGTTCACCAGATCCCTAAGTGAAGTCCATACTAATGACACTGGAGGAAATGTAGAGGTAAAAGTTGTGGGCCACATCATTTGCAAACTATTCCCAGACTTTGAAGATAGAGTCTTAATCAGTTGAGACTTTTGAAAAATAAGTTCAAAGGGTCTCCCTCTCTTTCTCTTGAAACATGGAGCATTATAAAGCAAATGGATTTGCATCGTCTGGATATGTGAGCTAAGAATGTTTTTGAAACTTAGAAAAGTCACAGAAAGAAAAAAAATCCTCTAATTAAAAAAAAAGTCTCCACAAATATAAGAATACATAGCTGTGTCTGATGTCTGACTGCCTAGAGACACAGGGTGTGAAATTTGAGTAATTCATGGAAAGTCTTTGTAACTTCAGTAATTATGGAACTTTCCCGAAAGGCAAAGGGAAGGCTTGTGTTCCAGGTCCAGATCTGGCCCGTCCTGGGTATTCGGATGATTTCACTGGGAACTTCCTCTGCATCCTGATGACACGATCACACGTTGGTCACAGTCACCCATGCAACGCTGGCGCCAGCAAGCTTTAGTTTGTTAGGAAAAAAATACTACTTTCCTGAAAGTTTAAACTGTACAGACACATAATATTAAAAAAACAGAAGCTCTGAGTGTGTAATTTGATGCTCAGCCTTTGCAAAATAGGCTGAGATCCAAATATTTCTCTCTGCTCAAAGAGTTTAAAATTTGTTTCCAGGGGTGACTTGGCTGGAGAGGCTACCACTTGCGATTTGTGAGCTGAAAAGTTTGATTGGGTGGATGATATGTGTCTCTGAGAAATCCACAAGGGCTCTCAGGATTGGCTGAGATCCACAGGGAAGGGATGTCCTACAGTTGAAATTTTCAGGTTGAAGCCAAAGGGTGGAGGGTGTGGGGATATCTTATCTTAAAGCTTCAGATCTAGATTATGGAAGGAAACAAGTGAAACAGTGCAAGCTCTAGTTAAGCTTTGTTCGTTATAAATTTGGACTCGGGAATTCTTTGGGGGTGGGAGGAGTTAATCTCAAGAATACTAGAGATAATATTTGGTTGGAAGCTATACCTTGATGGGGGTCTGGTGCTAGGGAGATGGTATTTCACCATTTTCATTTGCCAGTCAGGGAAAATGGATTCTCTGGACATACATATCACCACTCATACTGGCCTTGACCTTTTAAGTAAGGCCAGCCACATCCCAGTGGGCCCAAAAGGCAAGTCTTCCACCCTAGCAGTTGTTTTAGGCCATTCCCCGTCATTCCCAATCTGCTTAGACTTGCTTTCATTTTCTGGCTCCAGATATCTGAGTTCCTCTTGTAGCCTCTCTCTCTAAAATGCATCTACTTTAGGTGTGGCGGACAGTCCATTGCCTCTCCTTGTGGGTTGGAGCTCAGCGCTTCCACCTGATTTTCAGATTTCCTACTGCAGACCCCACCCAGGCCTACTCTCTTCTCTCTCCTAAAAGGGTTTTGCACACCTCCTTGGCAGCACTAGACGGCTTCTCCTAAGCCTTAAGCCTTATATAGCAAGAGATAAAAATAACTAATACCTGGTCTCTACTTTCAAGGAACTTCCCGTCAACTTCCTGAGATAAGATAGCCCCAAGAATTATAGCTTGTATGCTACAAGTGGCAAATGAGGGAAATCAATACTCTGTTAATCGGGTCTGTCTTTTTTGTGTCAATCAAGATGATCATGTGGTTTTCCCCTTTGATTTATTTATGTTGTGTGTGACATTAATTGGTTTCCTTGTGTTGAACCACCCTGGCATAATGTGCAGCTGGATTTGATTTTGCAAGTATTTTCTTGAGACTTTTTGCATCTATATTTATTGGAAAAATTGCTTTGTAATTTTCTTTTCCTGTAATGTCTTTATCTGATTTTGGTATTAGGGTGATGTTGGATTCATAAAATGAGTTGGGTAGTGTTCCCTTCTCTTCAAATTTTTGGAAAAGTTTGAGCAGGATTGGTATTAATTCTTTTTGGAATGATTGGTAAAAGTCTCCTGTGAAGCCATCTGGTCCTGGGCTTTTCTTTGTTGTGGGGTTTTTGATAATCAATTCAATCTCTTTACTTGTAGTTGGTTGGTTGAGGTCTTTTGTTTCTTCTTGAGTTAGTGTACATTGCTTATCTGTTTCTAGGAATTGTCCATTTCATCTAAGTTGTCTAATGTGTTGGCATATTGTTGTTCATAGTGTACTCTTTCAATCCCTTTTATTTCTGTGGGGTCAGTAGTAATATCCCCTGTTCTAGTTTGATAGCTTCCAGAATGCAACACACCAGAGATGGATTGGCTTTTAATAAAAGGGGATTTATTTAGTTAACATATAGTTCTTCAGAGGAAAGGCAGCTAACTTTCAACTGAGGTTCTTTCTTACATGGGAAGACACAGGATGGTCTCTGCTGGCCTTCTCTCCAGGCCTCTGGGTTCCAACAACTTTCCCCAGGGTGATTCCTTTCTGCATCTCCAAAGGCCTGGGCTGAGCTGTGAGTGCTGAGATGAGGTATGCTGAGCTGCTTGGGCTGTGCTACATTGAGCTCTCTCATTTAAGCACCAGCCAATTAAATCAAACATCATTCATTGCAGCAGCCATGCCTCCTGGCCGACTGCAGATGTAATGAGCAACAGATAAGGTTCACGTACCATTAGCTCATGGCCACAGCAACAGAACTAGGCACCTTCACCTGGCCAAGTTGACACTTGAACCTAATTCCCACATCCCCCCCTCTCATTTCTGATTTTATTTATTTGCATTTTCTCTCTTATTTTCTTTGTAGGTCTAGCCATGGTCTGCCAATTTTAATGATCTCTTCAAAGAACCAACTTTTGGTTTTGTTAATTCTCTCTATTGTTTTTAGCCTCAATTTCATTTGTGCCTGCTCTAATCTTTGTTATATCTTTCTGCTTGCTTAGGAATTAGTTTGCTGTACTTTTTCTAGTTCCTCAAGGTGTGCAATTAGGTCTTTGATTATAGCTCATTCTGCTTTTATAATGAAGGCATTTAGGGCTATAAATTTCCCTCTCAGCACTGCATTTGCTGCTTCCCATACGTTTTGATAAGTCATGTTTTCATTTTCATTCATCTGGCAGTATCTACTGATTTTTCAAACTATTTCTTCTTTAACCCACTGATTGTTTAAGAATGTGTTGTTTAACATCCATACATTTGTGAAGTTTCCAGTTCTCTGCCTATTATTTTTTTCATTAAAATTATTTTTATTAAAGAAGTTGTGGGTGCACAGAACCATCATGCATAAAATATAGGATTGCCATATACCACCTCACCACCACTTGCATTGGTGTAGAAAATTTGTTATACCTGATAACACTTTTTTTATATAATTCTACTATTTTTTAATAGTAGTTACATTTGTTGCAATTGATGAAAGATTATTAAAATAGTATTATACCTATTATTCATGGTTTACGTAGGGGTACTTTCCCCCATATTCCTGACCTATTGTTATTATTTTTCATGCATATCTTTATTTTATTACTCATTTACCCATAAACTGGATAAAGAAGTGGTATAATCTAGGAAAGCCTAGAGTGTATAATGATAATGACTAAATGTACACATTTAAAAATGTTTTTGCAAGAGGAACAAATGCAAATAAAAGTAACAAATCTAAGTCCTTGGCCTTAGGGATTTTAAGTGAGTAGAGAGGAAATGGCATTTACTCCATGAATCATTTGGCTTTTTCATGCAAAGGATCTAAGTGAGTGGCTAAGTGGTGAGGACAATAAAAACCACAAAAGATGAGGGAAGAGATGTAGAGCTGAGGCAAAGTTGCTGTGATTCAAATGCAAAAATAACTGAATGAATGTTATGCTGAAATGTCAATGCCAGATGAGATGGAAGTAGGCCTTCAGACCCATTCTAGAAAGCAATGCATTTAAAATAGACATCTAAAATGCACCGTTTCATCATCATCCTTTGTTGGTCTTCTTGCTTCATTCATAGTTGTTTACTCTCTGGTTTGGGTACTCTGAGACAGCCAATGGTGCCCAAATTAGATTAAGTGTTGTAGGCATATATCACCAGGAATTTTGTAATTCATGGGGTGTTCCCATAGAGTCAATGAAAAAAATGAATAAAGGATAAAATGGATTAAAAAATGGATAGATAAAAGCCTGTGGCCCACTGGCTCTGTTCTAGAGCTTCAACCTCAGTTTCCCCATCACATCTCAGCAGACCTTCAGGCATGGTAGGCAGAATCATGACCCCCAAAAATGACTACTCCCCCAACCAGTAACCTGCGAACATGTTATCTTACATGGCATAGGAAAATTAAGTTGCCTATGGAATGAAGGCTGCTAATCAACTAACCTTAAAAATAGGAAATTATCTTGGATTATTCAGATGGGCTCAATGTAATCACAAGGGTCCTTAAAAGTGGGAGAGGAAGGCAGAAGAGTCAGAATCAAGAAGCAGATATGATGATGGAAGTGAGCTCAGAGTGATGGAATGTGAGAAGGACTCCATGAGCCATTTTTGGCTTTGAAGATGGAGGATGGGGCCACATGCCAAGGAATATGGGAAACCTCTAGAAGCTTGAAATGCCAAGAAAATGGATTCTCCTCTTGAGCCCCCAGAAAAGAACACAGATATGCTAACAACTCAGCTCAGTGAGACCTCTGTCAGAGTTCTAATCTACAGAAAAGTAAGATAATACATTTGTGTTGTTTGAAGCCATTGAGTTTTTGGTAATTGGTTACAGTGGTAATAGAAAACAAATGCACTGTGTAATTCAATTGATCCCCCAATGCGAGTTGACCTTAGTAGGAGAACCATGGGATATTTTATAGACATACAGCTCTTGGCTTACAATAATCTCCTTGCAGAAGGAGTGGGTGCAGGACTCTACAGGATGTCATGGGGGAAAAGATTGCCAAAATTCTCCATTCATTGAGCTCCAAATTGTCTGATTAGGATAAAATTTCCAAGTCATAGTCTGTTGCCAAGGTCAAAAATTGGTATCCTATGGGAGAAATGAAGCAGGCTCCTTGAATTAGAATAGAGGATTTTTTTTTAAGAATTTAAGTGGGGCAGCTGCCATGGCTCAGCAGGTAGAGCTCCGACCTGCCGTGCTGGAGGTCTGGAGTTCGATCCCTTGTGCCTCCTGCCCATATGCAAATTAAAAAAAAAAAGAATTTAAGTGACGTGCCAACATTAAAAAAAAACAGATTTCACCTATGAGTCAGGATTTCTGACTTTTCTTTGGAAAAATATACAAAAATCTGGCCACACCTGCATTCCCATGGGTGCGACTATCTCTTAAGATAGACCCACTCTGGTTATCACTCTCCCTGCCATTCTGTTACCTCTCATCCCTTCCATGTTACTCTTTCACCGGCTGCCCAACACTTGGGTTTGCAATCCCTGGTACCCTGCTTGTATATATTACAAATTTCAGAGCTGGCTTAATTAGGGGAAGTGTTATAGGGAGTCTTGCTAGTTTCAGTGCTTTCAGCATGTGTGAGATCAAACAGTACCTTCACTAATTTCAGGAAAAAAAAAATAACTTCAGAAATCTTTTGGCCTGTTTCCTCATTTCTTCCAAATTCTTAACCTAAGTAGTACCAAGAAATACTGGCAGTGGTGCCTGATAGGGAATTTCCAGGCCTGCATATGGCTGCAATTCTGATGGGCTCAATCTTCACCCCCTCCAAATTTATCTAAAGCTGACTTTGACAGATAAGGAGAGAATTTTCAAAAGGATGTAAATCAAGCTGGAGGACTTTCAAGATGGTAGATGTTGTGTTTAAACAGAAAGCCCAATGATCTGGGCTACGGTTTAGGGCAATCCCTGCACACTCTTATTGGATTAACAGCACGTAAGCTCTGACATCAGATGCAATGTGATCTGGTATTGCAAAACACGCTTTGGAGTCCCGACGCGTTAATCGTTGTTTGGCTTTACTACCAACAATATCATTTTACTCATATCTGAATACCCGTGTGTAAGGGCCAACATTTTTGGAAAAGCGATACCTTACAAGCTCACACTTGAAACGGCTCAGAATAGTGATGGAAGGTCACAGATATGGGAACAAGAGAGGAAACGTCAGTTCACAAAAGGGTTCGTGTCCTGAGCGGCTAGACAGGAAAGCACCTTTCCCGCAAAGGCTCTGCCTCTTCTGAACACAATGCAGTGAATAATCAGCCATAGATCGGCAAGGCGGGGGGCTGGCCAGCCTCTTGACACAGCCCTCTGTGGGTGTGATGGATGTGGAGAAACCCTACTCTTCCCAAGAGGGTCAGGTGGTACCGTCAAGACAAAAGAGTGCAAACAATTCGGTTCTGGAAGAGAACCTTCCTCTTTCTTTTTGCTATTTGTGCAAAAAAGTTACAGCGTTCAACTGTTCCTTATTAAGCTTGAAATCTATGCAAAGGAAAAATGAAGCTGAAGTTAAACCTTTAATAGATATATTCACTGGATAGAACCTATTTAAAGTGTGCAAAATTTCCGTAAAGATAAATAAGTAAATAAAATGGCATTCACTTCCAAGGCTGAGTTTAAAAACATCTGCTTTCTAGATTAGAGAGCGAGACAACAGTCTTGTCAGGTTTCTGAGAAAACAAGGGCTCCCAAATCTTTCCCCTTGGAGACTTTGGATACAAGGAGGACAGTTCTTCAGGAATGCAGAAATTGTGCGAGTGCCTCTGTCCTGACTAGAAAAACCTTCGAACACATTTTCTTAAGCCTTTCGGTTGTCTCCTTGTGTTTTCACCCCGAGCAGTGATTCTAATTGCATCTAGATTTATTTGAACTTTTGATAAAATTCACACCCACTCTCAACCTCCTCTTTGCCCCGCCCCCAACCCAGGCCCAGAGGGGTTTTTAAAAATATCTATACAGAATTTTTTTTCTGTTTTCTTTTTATTTCTTTTTCTGAATAGAGGCAATTGTTCCAAGAAATGATCATGATGATGAATATGCAACTATGTGATGATATTGTGAATTACTGATTATATGTGTAGAACGGAATGATCAAAAGTTACGAATGTTTGCATTTGTTCGGTGTTTTTTGATATTTAAAAAAAATTAAAAAGTTAATAAAAAAAATATCTATACATGTTCTTAATTGCCAGTTTTTCTACTTGTTGACATTTGGCTTCCCTTAACCATAATGTCAGGATCTGACCTACGACATCAGGGCGCTGGTTTCTGATGACTCCCAAGTGTTAAAGAAGATTTCCAGTTTACTTGCTTTTCTGTGCTATAAGCCTGGGCATTTGGGACCTGGCCAGGGGGCAGGTTAGCGATTCCACATGGGTGGAAATGTGCCAAGTCGGAAGGGAATGCAGGAGAACAACAGTGATTGTCGCAATGCACTTACAATGTGTCAAACAATATGCTATGCTTGAGCTCACTTTATGCACAAAACACTCAAGAAATAAACGTATCTGCCTTGTTTGCACACACGAGTTCAGAGGAATGAAAGTGACAATTTTAAGCCAGTTAGTGGCAAAGCTGGTGTTCCTAACAAAGGCTTCTGGCCTCTGAAGCTTTACTTACTCATTAAAGCCTTGATATGTAGTAGACCCCTCCTCATTCTTATGTCCAGTGGAAACTTCTAGAAAGATACTTTGACGCTTGCTCTTTTTTGAACTTATCACTCACATTATTCCTAATCACAGAGAATTCCCACAAAGAGAATTGCATATGGCAGTAAGAAGTTTGCAGAAGTAATTATTAACACACCTCGGCTCAAATTTAATTTCCACTGTCAAACCCAGACTACGTTCCAGAAGCAGGCTGTCAGGACAGAAGATGAGAGTTGCCGTATAATTTAGGTGATTTGTATCACTCAACCAGCCCCCACACCACCCACAGCCACCAAGTTTTTCATGTGGCCATAAACATATGGCTCATTTTAAATATGTAAGAATTTGGACTGTGACAGGTTTATGGGAAAATATCAGCAGCAGGGTTGATTCTGTGGGACCAGTTCAGGAGCAGCAGTACAATCAATCCAAACTGAAAACATAAGATCAGGCAATTAGAGGAATGAAGGAACACTTGGGCGTCTACCTACTCTCCACCTCCCTATACCCTGCCCCCTGCCCCCCGCCCTCCTCCACCCCCACCCCAGCAACTCCTTGGCTGGATTTTCATCTTTCCAGCTTGTGGTATAAGTTTTGATCCAGACACTCCATAAATGCACAGAAGGACAGGGTGGTAACTTGCAAAGGTCACGGGCTGTGGAGTTAGAATAACTTGTTCAAATCACTGTGTGGCACTGACAAACTGTGTGACCTTGGGCTAATTACCTAACCTCTCTGGGCCCTCAATAAAGCTGAAAGCCTTATTGAGATAATGTAAATAACACAGTACCTGGCTTATAGTAGACGTCTAAAAAAATAGTTTTTCTTTTTTCCCTTTACCCTTCTTGCTTCCTCAGGAATGTCCTGATGCTGAGGGATTTCCCCATCTTTTTTGCAAGCCTCAGATATTTAAGAAATTCTTAACTTAGCAGTGGCTTTGGAGCTGGCAATCCTTAAGATATTGTTTAATATCTTTGAGGCTCCCTTTTCTTATTTGTAAATGGATGACAGTTGTGATGCAGTTCATTTCTAACTAAGTCATTTTACACCTTCTTCTCTGCAAACGAGGACTAAAATTTAAGTCCTGGTAGCAATTGGAGACTTACCAATCTCAGAGAAGAAGGTCTTTCTTGAGGCCCAGTGGCTGAATTGTGACTGATTTAAAGCTAGCCGCAGCAGTCCCATTCTCTTTACCAGTGAGTGCTCTAAGAGGGAGTATGAATACTAACTACTTTTGACCAAAGAAATAGAAGTAGAAGTCTCAGATAAAAAAGACAGAGACTAAAGAGGAAAAAACCTTTGCTCCTTGTTTCCCACTTGGGTTGTTGGTAGTGGATGTGATACCCGGAGAATTGGCAGCCATTTTGAATCCATGAGGAGACAAACACAAGGATGTAATCCATTGGGCTAGAAAGTCAAAAGGGATGGCTGGAAAGGGCCTAGATCCTTGTTAACATTGCACAATGGAAGAATGAGCCCTTGGCTTTCCTTCTTTATATGTGTTGTTATATAAGATAATTATTGCTTAAGTCAAAATATTCTCTTACATGCAGCCCACAGCATTCCTAACTAATACTCTGATGCCCACTTCGCAGACTTCTGAGAATTAGAGATAATGTCTGTTAAGGACTTAGCAGAGTCCTTAGTATTTGCTAAACACTCAACAATTTTGTCTTTCATTTGTTATAGTTGCTAATATATGGAATATCTAGGGAAACAGTGAGGTCACTGTCAAATAGAAGCTACCATTAGGGACTTCTGAGGTTATAGCTGAGGAGACTCATACATTCCACTTAGCCTCGTCAAGGTCTTTAAATTTGCTCACACTGATAGTCCACAAGATTTTATCAGTAGGTACAAATAATATTGTAAAATTAATTATGATGCTGAAGATGTTGCAGCTCAGTTAAAAAGAAACGGTAGTAAACAGTTCTCATAAAGAAGGATTAGATGATTTTACTTATGACTTTCAGGTTCTTTCTTTCTCCTCCCTTGACTGGAGCCCATTTGACTTGTATTTTTGGCCTCAGCTGACTTTCAAGTCTGTGAGTGCTGCTGATTGCTTAGGTAAACAGCTTGTAAGGGAAAGGAGGTTAGGGCTGAGTCTAAACTGCCATTTACTGATTATTTGAGGGTTACAGTTTGTTTAGAAAGTAGGAAAAACACTGAAAATGTGATGTGAGTAAAAGCGGTTCATTCATAAAGCCAGTCAACATGCTTTATGGTCATGCTCGTGGGAAAATAAAGTCACATGTGTCAGAACCCTTTCATGCAGGGGGTTAGAGCCCACTGGGTAGAAAGACAGGTGAACAGGTGTGCACAAAAAGGTGTTGTACAGGGGAACTGGGGAGCTTATACATCGATGGCGGGATTATACAATGATGCAGCCACTGTGGAAATCAGTTTGGCAGTGCCTCAGAAAAGTTGAATGTAGAATTACCATATAATCCTGAAATCCCACTCCTAGATATATACCCCAAAGAATTGAAAGTTGGGACTCCAATGGATACTGTTACACCATGTTCATAGCAGCATTTTTCACAATAGCCAAAGGTGGAAGCAACCCAATCTCCATCAACCTATGAATGGTTAAACAAAATATGGTGTATATATATATACAATGGAATGTTAGTCAGCTATAAAGAATAAAATTCTGATGCATGCTACGTCATGGATGAACCTTGAAGGCATCGTGTTAAGTGAAAGAAGCCAGATAAAAAGGACAAATATTGTATGATCTCACTTATATGAAATAATTAGAATATGCAAATTCATGGGGACAGAAAGTAGAATATATGTTATCAGGGGCTGAGTGTGGGGAAGGGTTAATGCTTCAGGGTTACAGAGTTTCTGTTGGAAGGGAAGAAAAAGTTTGAGCGATGGATGTCAGCGATGGTCACAAAATATTGTGAATGTAATTACTATCACTGAATTGTACGCTTGCATATGGGAAGTTTTGAGTTGTATATATATAGTACTACAATAAAATGCTAAAAGATAAAGGTGTTGCAATTGCCAAAGTAGTAGTGATAATGCTAATAATTGATCCATCAACTCCTAGAATTACTACTATGAATGGTTTCCGTGACTGGGCACCAAGCACAGTCGTAGATACTTCCCAAACACTATCCATTATGCTCTCCAGACACTATCTCTTATGCTCTCCATAACAATCCTATGTGGTGATCCCATCTGTTACTCCATTTTAGAGATCCAAATGCATGCAGATGGTTAGTGGAGAAGCTAGAATTTTGATTTCAAAGTCCATGGGCTTAACAATAAACCACAGTAGAGGTTTGAACAGGGTAAAATGGGGGTTGAAAAGGAGGAAATAGCTAATTCTGCTGGTCACATTAGGTTGGGGTTAGAGAAACGATTTTTTTTAATGGTTTTAATGGGGAGGTGATCCACCCTGGAACCTCACTTTGCAGAGAATGACATCTCAGAAGAAAATGTGCAGGGTGCAGTTTTTTAGCCCATTTTCTCATCTGAAAGGAAAACAAAAGAATGGCATCTGAATTGGTCCAGTGTCCCATAAGAACTGCAAGGTCCAATGCAATTGGAACTTAGGGGACCTGGGACAATCATCAGAACTGGTTAGTCTGCCAGAGTACTTGAAATCTCAGGAATGAAAGGTTTTCTATACTTGTAAAATATTGTGACTGTCCAAGACAGACAGAGACGTATTATATTCAAAGAGAAGGGCAAGAGTCTGAACACATGTATTTAAATTATGGAAGTGGATATTCATGCCCCAAATAATTCAATATGATAGAAGCCTCTCAGCAGTGATTAACACAGCAGAACATGTGACGCTCCTTGGTAAAATTTTTAGCACAAATTTTACCAAAATTTGTAAAGTTTTGCCCTACAATTTCAACAATTTAATTTAATCCAGCTAAGGTGATATGCAAGGGGCAAAATAAGTTAAGATTTTGCTGACTGTTGAATTCAAATAGGAAATTTTAACTTCATCAACTTTTAATGATGTAGAGACTTTAATTCCTTAGTGAAGGTTCTATTTCTAGTTGTATTAGAAGAGAACCTAAATTTCATACACTGTCATCCTTTTGTAAAGTGTATACAACAATTAATATATGATGTATGCCTGTGTAAAGACACAATAAAATGTACCTCAAATGACTTCAAACTAATTTCTCAGATAATAACTTAAAATCACCCACCTCTGGGTATGTTTTTATATTATAAACTCATTTCAGCAAGTTTTAAAACTGATATTATCCTGTGCTATGTTTGGCATACAAGTACCTGAATTAATTCTAGTAGTCTTAACGGTTGCAAATTGAAGTGATCTTTTTATTAGCAGTGAAAAATAAATTAAAAACTCCCCAAAGCTCTTCACCTAGCCACTCTGGCCTTCTTTCTTTTTCACATATAAACAAAGCTGTTTTCATTCTTTGGGTATCCTAACTGTTGCTCCCTTTTTTTTTTTGGTTATATCCTTGCCATAAAGATTTACTTGGTTGAGTCCTTTTCCTTTTCATAGCACAAATGTCAGATGTTTTCATTTCAGGAAATGGGTCCTCTATTCATCCAGATATTCAGGTAAAAAACCTGGGGGTTATTTATCTCTTTTCCTAATCCCTCTATATGCAATCCATCAACCTGTTCTGTTGATTCCCCCTCTAAATTAACCAGAGTTTGTGTCCTACCTTCTCAACTGCTGAATCTCTAGTCCTAGCCACAATGCTTTTTCATCTGGATTAATCCAACTGCTTCTTCTCATTGCACCTTCATTCATACAGAAACTGGCATCTTGAAAGCAGGTGCTGCTATGACACAAACTTAAAAGAGGTGGCATTGCCTTGGTGAGAAATAAATAAAACAAGGTGGAAAGCTGGAGACCTGTGTTACATAGCAACAAAACATTGGTGAAATTGTTGCCCCTGAAACTTTGACATTTCTAAGTTCCTGAAACTCAGACCATATGCCTTCTGAGCTTGTCCAAAAGACAGTAGAAATTATTGCGTTACTTACTGCTTGTTGTTTATATAAAGAGATTACAAGGAAGAGATGAGCTCAGAACCTAAATGGCTGATTTGCAATCAGCAAGTAAAAGCCTTGCAAGATTAGAGAAGCCACCCGCTTCTGGACCCTGAACAGTAGGGAATATTACTTAAAAGGCCTAAAGAGACAAAGACTCAGTAAGAATGCTAACTAAAATAAAGGCCTCAGCATTGCATCCTAGGTTTTGTAAAGGGTGTCACTAAGTCTATTAGTTCAGAGGGCCTTAAGGTGTATTGAGAAAGGAGGTTTGCAGGCAAGAAAGCATAGAAATAAAGCACATGGAAAAGTGATAGCTAAAAACTAACTTCGGATGTAAGCAAATAGATTTGAAACCTTCTATGTATCCAAGGAATGGGTATTATTATGTTGCCAAATAAACTGTGAGCTTGGACATAAAACAACCCTTGGGCTCAGAAAAACTTGTACAATTGTAAGAAGCAATTAAAAACCTCACAGTTCTCATGTTGGGTATACTTCTCACTTTCTTCAATTCAGAGGTGCCCATGGAGGGAAATGGACAAAGATGAACTTCTAAGAGAGCAGAACTAGCAGTCATGGGGAAAATGGACAAGGAAGATCCTCCCAGAGGGCGGCCTCTTTTTCTAATAACTATGGGGGCAGGAGCTACATCCCTAATGCTTGTCCAGCAGGATTTCATCACTGGTGTGGAGCACTGAGTGCTTTCCCCTTTTTCCTTTTCTGAGTTTTTAGAGTGGTTATCCTACCTCTGCTTCTCCATTGCGTATTGTGTGAATGTGATGGATGGGGCAAGTGAATTTTAGTTTATAGTTCATTTTGTTTATAGACCTAGGGAAGCATGAATGAATCTGATGGAGAGACCTGAACATTAGCCAGAGATCATGGACTTTGAGTTGGATGCTATGAATGGATGGGGCATGGTGATATCTCCATTGTCGACAACGGGCTAGTTATTAGTGTGGGAAGAACAGGTCATATGGATATTTGACTAGAGGGCCTAACTGCGGCAGATTCAACTAGCTGTCTCACCAATTCACCAAGCTCTTTCTTGCCTCAGGACCTTAGCACCTGCTATTGGACCTTCTCCATATCTCTGCATGACTGTCCCCTTTGCATTCAGACCTCAGCTTAAATGTTGTCTCTTCAGTGAAGCCTTCCTCACCACTAAAGCTACCCCAGGCACTTTCCAACCCATTACTCTTGTTTTACTTTCTTAATAGTATTTATTTTTATATGAAATTATTTTATGTATTCTCTTGTTTCCTTGTTCATTGTAGGTCTCCCTCTATTAGAATGTAACTCCATGAAGGTCACGCCCTGTCTTCTCATTCAGTGCTGAATTCCTAGTGCCTGGCACAGTGACATGCACAGAGATAGCATTTGTTGGTCGAATGAATGAATGATGCTAAACCATTAAAGAAACAAGGAACAGAGATCATTTCTTATCACTTGCAAGGCAATTTTCGGAATCAAATTTCCAAAACACCCAATTCTTTTAGTGATATCTGATTGTGTTTTATTTGCATAAACCCAGACTTGAATTGTGTCTGTAAGATTGTGCATAATATTTGTCAGGAGTTTTGATTTGGTCCAGGTTTTCAGGCTTCCTATAGATATAGCATTAAAAGGCTATTTCTAATTTTTCCTGTAATTTTACATTCCTCCAAAATTGCTTATTCAGATGGTAGCTGATGGTTCCCTGGTGGTTTGTCAAGTGTTCTGCAGGCCATTTGACAGGTTAAAGAAAATAAAAATAATATACGATATATAGGATAAACTGAAGTAAAGTAGAAGATACTGCTTTGTCTGAAAGATATTTGGCCGTCCCTTCATTGTTAATTTTAAATCATTGTTTTAATTAACCATTTTTAAGTGTATCTTTTTTTTTTTAATTTGCATATGGGCAGGAGGCACCAGGGATCGAACTCCAGACCTCCAGCATGGCAGGTCGTAGCTCTTGCCTGCTGAGCCATGGCAGCCGCCCAACTGTATCTTTTATATTAAAAAAAAAAACCCTAGACAGGTGAATTTATAGGTTGAGTCAATCTAATATTTTTTTTTGTTAAAATGGGGGCATTTAATTCATTTAAATTAATTTTCCTGAGAGATAACTGTTGTACTACTTCATTCTTTGTTCCCATTTCTGTTTTATGTGCTTCACTAAATTTATTTTGTTTAACCCTATGAGTTTATTATATTATTGATTAAATTTTCCTTAAAAATATACCTAACGTATCTCTTGATTAAAATTATAAAGCACAATATAGAATCTATTCATTCCCTCCCTGAAAGAAAGTAAACTTGATAAGCTTTTATTTCTTCCCTTCCTAAACTTCTTCTTCCTAATTTTTATTGACATTATATACTATTTTAGATGCAGATTTTTATTAATTTTTTTTACATTACATGTCTTCTATTTCAAGCCTTATTGTTGACATTTGCATTATGCCTCTTCTCTATATTCAGACTTACTTGAAGGTTTTTGGACTTCATTGTTCATTAATATTTGAAGAAAAGACTACATCTTCCCCAGTCTTGAACCTGTTACAGTATTTCTTTGAGCAATTTTTTAAAGAAAGTTATATGCACGAGATTCTTTCTGATGCTTTTTATTCCTTGGGATGCCTTTCTCTTGCTGTCACTTATGTTTGTTTAGTTAGGTTTAACACTGTTAGGACATCCAGAAAGATAGAGTAAATGTACTTTGCCCTATTACTCCCACTAAGCACTGCTGAAAACCCTGGACCTGATATATAAGACACACATAAGAAGATGTTGAAAGGTGGGGAGAAGAAGACAAACCAGCTAGGGACCTCAGTACCCAAGGAGGGACACAGTGGTGAAGTCCCTGCTGTCCTCTTTGCCTCTTCAATCCCATACTTAGAGTTGAAGAACTTGTCAACCTAGACACACCAATGGGTGCTGACAAAAAAACATGCCCCGACAGAAGACAGCTGTCTCTAGCCAAAGGACCAGGAAAGGGGCAGTGGGCAGCATAGCAGGACAGAAATCTTTTAGGTAGTAATTGCTCTACTGCGCCCAAACACCACAGAGAAAATACTGGGCCACCACTTCACCAGCCATCTGGAAGCCTGGACGTCCACCATCACCAGGCGCGGATGAGATGTCTCAACTCTCTCACCCTCTCCCAAATAGCTGGGTAGGGACCCTGGACTTACATCCCCACCAAGCCTTAATGAGACAGAGCTCCTCCTCCCTGCCAGGATGTCAGAGGATGCCTAGTGGAGAGTGGGAACTTCCAGAGGATGGGAGCCAGAAATACCAGTTCTGCCAGCAGTAACAAGGAGCCTTTCCTTAGTGGAGAAGCTGATCCAGAGTCTCATAACATATCAAAATTTGTGAGATGCACTGAGTAGTGTCGAGTGGGTAATTTAAGGCCTGAAATGCATACATTAGCAAAGAGGGAAAGACTCAAATCAATAATTTAAACTCCCACTTCAAGAACCTAGAAAAAGAAGAGTAAATAAACCCCAAAAAAGAAGGAAGGAAATAATAAATATAAAAGCAGAAATCAATGAAATTGAAAATGGAAATCAATGGAGAAAAATCACTGAAACAAAGAGCTGTTTCTTTGACAGATCAATAAAATTGAGAAACCTCCAGCAAGATTGACAATACAAAGGACAGAGAAGATATAAATTATCAATAACAGGAATGAAACAGGGGGATAGCACCCTGCAGGCATCAAAAGCTAATAAAGAAATGCTACAAACACTTCCATACACAACTTAGATGAAATGGACCAATTCCTTGAAAAAGAGAAACTCCCATAACTCACTCAATATGAAATAGGTAATTTGAAGAGCAACATAACCATTAAGGAAATTGAGTTCATAATTTAAAATCTCCACAAAAAGAAATCTTCAGGTACAGATGGTTCCATTAGAGAATTGTATTAAATGTTTACAGATGAATTAACATCGATTCTACACAAATCTCTTCCAAAAAGAGAAGAACAGACAACACTTCCATTTCATAAAGCTAGTATTACTCTGATACCAAAACCAGACCCATGATAGAAAAAATAAGAAACAAAACTACAGACCAATATCCTAAATAAATAATAGATGCAAAAATACTTAACAAAATGTCAGCAAATAGAATACAGCCATATATAAAAAGTGTTATGCACCATGCCTAAATGGGGTTTAATCCAGAGATATAAGACTGGTTCAATATTTGAAAATCAACCAATGTAACCCATAGGCTAAAGAAAAAAAAATAGTCACATCAGTTGATCTTATCAATTGACAGAGTAAAAGCACTTGACAAAATTCAACACCATTCATGGTAAAACTTTCAGAAAAACAGGAATTGAGGGGAACTTCTTCAGCTTGAGAAAAAGCATCTACAAAAAAAATCCACAGCTAACATTATACTTAAAGTGAAAGACTGAATGGTTTCAGGAACAAGGCAAGGGTGTCTAATTCAACATACTGGTGAAAGGTCAAATCAGTGCAATAAGGCAAAAGAAGGAAACAAAAGGCATACAAACTGGAAAGGAAAAAAATGAAACCACTCTTATTAGCATATGACCTAATTGTCTATGTAGAAAAATCCCAAAGCATCCAGAAAAATCTCTTAGAACTGATATGTAAATTTAGCAGGGTTACAGGATACAAGATAAATGTACAGAAATCAATTGTATTTCTATATACTAGCAATGAATATGTGGATGCAGAAATTAAACATATAATGCAAATTTATTATAATTTGCACAAAAACTAAAATATGTAAGTGTAATGTCACAAAGCATGTAAAGGACTTGTATGCTAAAAAATATGTTGATGAAATGTATCAAAGTGGATCTATTTAAATGGAAAGCCGTATCTTGTTCATGGATTGGAAGACTCAATATAGAAAAAATGTCAATTTGTCTGAAACCAGCATGCAGGTTTAATGCAATGCCTGATAAAATCCCAGCAAGATTTTTTGTGAATAAAAAAAAAAATTGTTCTAAAATTATATAAAAGGCAAAAGAATTAGAAGAGCTAAAAGCAATTTTAAAAAAAGAATAACAAAGGGAATCCACCCATCCAATTTCAAGACTTATTTTATAGCTGCAGTAATCAAGATTGTGGGCTATTGGTGGAGGGGTGAACATATGGATAAATGGAACAGATAGGGAACCTAAAATTAGATGTACACCAATGAGCTCCACTCATTTTTGACAAGTTGTATAAAAGCAATTCAGTGGAAGAAAAACAGCTTTTCAATATGTTGACACTATTGAACATCCATAGGCAAACAAACAAACAAACTCTTGAACCATGTTTTGTAACTTACATGAAAATGAAGTCAAGATGGATCCCAGGTTTAAATGTAAAACTATACAATTTTTAGGTGAAAATCTCCAAGTTCTAGGATAGGACTAGGCAAAAAGTTCATAGATTTGACACCAAAAGCATCACCCATGAACAGAAAATTTGATTGATTGTACTTCATCAAAAGTAAAAATTTTGTGCTGTAAAATACTTTATTTAGAGGATCAGAAGACAACCTACAAACCAGGAGAAAATATTTTCAAACTCCATATCTCACAAAATGTATGTGTGTGTGTGTATATATATATAAACACATACAGGCTCAAAGCCCAGCAGAAACTTTCAGCACATTTGCCCAGAAAGGCCAAATACTGTCCTTGCCACTTACACAACACAGAGTCCAACAGAGCAGGGGAAGAAGCCCCATCATAGGTGGTCTCCCGGGGTGGCCCGCACTGCTCTGGGTGAGGGTTGGCAGATAACAGCTCTGCACATACCACTTCATACTGGAGAAGAGAGACTAATCGTTACTGAGTGTGGTTTTTATTCTTCTCGGGGGGTAGGCAGCCCTGCCACTGAGAATTCCTTTTCTTATAAGCACCAGGGGCTGCTTTTTCCCAGTGTTGGGGTTTCAGGTCTGGCGGGACATTTTCGTTAGACTTAACATCTCCCCCAGGTTGTAAAAGGGCACACAATAGAGAAAAAGAGCTGGGGGTCACAGAAGGCTGGAGGATGGCCACCTAGCGTGTACTTGTGACTTCCCCAAAGAAGGAGGTGGGGGTAGGTGAGGGCTGAACTGCTTAGCAGAAGTCTGTGATTCCCGAACACCCACCTAGAAGTGGGTTAGTAATAATGTACAAGGAGAAAGTCTGGACGTCTCTGTTGACATGATGCAAGGCGACTGTGATTTCCCCTGGATGGGGATGGACCTGTGGCCACGTTGCTAGTGGAGGATAAGGATCCGCTTAATCCAGTTTATGACTACTCATCCTACTGGCAGATTGTTAGAAAGGGGGGTCGATTTATTCGCAATATGCCCCTTGAGAGCTTTTGTTATTATTTATTGATTGTTTTCCTCCTTGTAAGTCCTGAAGTTAAGTTGCAACATTAAAGTGCTGTCTGGACATCTTTGAGCCTCACAAGATCCCCCCCCCACCATGCCCTCAGCTAGGTGTCCCCCTGCCTCCACCCATTAGCCAGACCAGCTGCACTTCACCCTGTCCTCACCCTCACAGGTTTTAGTTCCCTGCCCGGGGGCACCACACCCTCTTGTAACTACAAAACCCATCTCTGCAGCCCTTGCTGGTTCAGGCTGTACCCAAGAGCAAGCTCTCTTGTGCTATTTAGGTTGGGAGATACTTTCCTCACCAACGGGTGGTATAGTGGTGGCTGGAGCTCTCTTCCCTTCAGTGAAAATAATTTAAACATTGTTCTCTGAGGCTTCCCCTCACCTCATCATCATTTTCAGGCTTATCATATCACTCAGTTAATTGACAAAATTTCAATTCATTTGGTTTCTCATTCCTGGATTATTTACTGGGCTCCAGAAATGTTGCTAGTTGTTGGAGAGTGAAAGAGGGACCAATTTTCTTTGGGGATCCCTTGGGCTTGGTCCTGAGTGTTAGAAAGGCCTTTGGATGGGAGCCCCCTGGAAATAAGAGAGCTGGGAGCATGAGAGTGCATATTTCTCAAGTACCCACAGCCACTTTACATCTGCAATCTCATTTAACATTGGTGATTTGCCATGGTAGCAATAATTTTTAGTTTTAAATATGTTATTTGCCCAGTTCTGTACTACGTATAATACACATTCTCTTTCTTGGCCCTCGTGATAACTTTATAAAACATTCACTGCAAACACCCCAATTTTACAAGCCATGGAAACGAAATATGGAGATGTTGAGTAATCTGCTCACAGAGACATAACTAGGTCTGTGGGAGCTGTATTTCAGACCATGCTACCTGATTCTAGAGCCCATTCTTTCAGTTCCACCCAGCTATCCTGACTCTCCAGACCTGGGAGAAAAGTATAATAATAAACTCCTTTTTTATAGGTGCAGGAATTGATGCCCAGAAGGAAGAAGTAGCTTGCGTGAGCTAAATAGTGAACTACTAAGTTCTTGAACCTTCATCGTTTAGAATTAGAGCTAACCTCAGAGATTGTGCTCTAGAAATCCCTCTTTTACAGATAAGGAAACTGGGGATGTCATCTGAAATCACTTACCTGAACCTTCAAGAACCGGTTCCACTATGCAGCAAAGCAACGTTACATATGAAAGGGGTGTTGCTGTTTGAAATATTATTTCTCTTAAAACAACAGCAGCTACAAGATGAGGGAACCAGTTCTTGATAACACAGCTCTTGATAGTAGACTCAAGTGTCTCACTGTTTTTCTGCAAGGAGAACTCAAAACCTGGGAAAGAATCTTGTAGACACTGAGACAATTATAGGAAGCTGTGGGACTAGAGATTTTCATGAGAGCTGTGATGCCCGTTGGAGATCAAACCAAATTGTCTTCAGATCGGCATCCAGTGGGCCAGTCTCTAAAGTGTCCCATTGTCCAGACTCTTTCTAGGACTCTGAATTGAAGCCAGCTAGTGCCTGGAACTCACCTTGTGTATCGCCTCCTCATCTTTGTTTGAAGACCGCCTGCGTGTGTTCATGGTTAATAGACACAGAGTTTGTGTTAAGTCCAGGATGTAACTTCTTGATTGAATAGCAATTGACTTGAAAATTGGACAAATGGATTGAGTTTCTTTCCTTTTTCTTTTTTTTTTTTTCATTTAATAGAGCAAGATTTAAATCCACTGGGCCTGATCAAATCAGTGCTTGTTGATTTTGAGAATGTTCTTGAGGGCTGCTAATGGAGAATCCAGTGGGATGAAATTTTTACCCGGACATCTGCGTCATCTAATTGGATGTGGCTCCAAATGAGGGTAAGTTTTTGGTCCTTCACATTCCCCTGGTAGGGGCCAATTAATGCAAAGTATTTTGCTTTTCCGGGACTCTTACTGGTTCTAAAACTTGCCCACACATGGGAATCACCTGGACCACTTAGAAAAATACTGATGCCACTGGTTTTACCCAACAGATTCTAATTTAATTAGTATGGGGTGTGACCTGAGAATCCGGGTTTTCAAAAGTCCCTGAGGCAATTCTAATGTGCAGCAGCGTTTTAGAAGCACTGGGAACCTCTGTTATATCCCTCACACTGATGAGGCACCAGCTGCAAACCTGTTTTACACCAGTATGTTTGCTGAACATAAACATCCCAGTGCAAACTCTTGCACCCAAAAGTCCTAGGCTGCTTGTGGACAGTCATTGGAGAAGTTTGAATTTGTAAACTGATAATATATGTAATTCCATGGGCTCCATATGGTTCCACTTATCTTGAGGGTAACTGTACACATTTGCCTTGCCCCGAGACAGAAAGATAAATAACAGATGTGGATAATTTTGATCATACTGGCACTGAACAATAATAGGAAAAATGAGAAATAAAAGGGACAGAGAAGGAAATAAATCTCATAAAAAGAAAACTCTAATCAGTTATTCTTGGGTACATTTTGAATCTTTTAATCCAGTTTTGCGGTTGATCAGAAATATCTGACATGCGGCTCTCCATTTCTAAAGGGGGGCAATCTCTGTAATGGCAAGAATCAATATTAAAAGTTTTGGTGTTAATAGAGTACATCTAATCAAGTTGTTGGTGACAAATGAGAACTCAAATTTATATACAGCTTGGTATGTGCCAGACACTGTTCTAAGGATTTTGCATGCATTTATTACCTTGTTTAATCTCATTACAACTCTGAGATAAATACTATTATTATTCTTGTTTCACAGATGAAGGAGACCTAGAGCACTTAAGTAATTTGTCCGAGTTGACCCAGCGACTATACCGAGGAGCCATGACTTGAGCCCAAACATTCTAGTTGAAGTTATCATTCAAAGGAAGACTAGAAGTGCAATAGCCCTTCCCAGAGGGAAGAGAGGGTCCTCTACAGAGATGAAGCAAAGAGAGTGAAGCTGGGAGAATTCAATGGAGGTTGGCACTCAAGAGTTAGCATGGCTAGGAAATAGTAAAATCATTAAAATCCCAGGTATTGATGTGTACCATGTGCCAGGCAGGGGGTGAAATTTGGGTTTGAGTCTCACCTTCTCTTTTTAGCAATGGGATCACTGCTCCTCAGCTTCTGTATTACTTAGTTTCTCTGTAAACTGGGCTTGCTGTATGTCTTGGTGAATAGAACCAAGTTCCAGAGAGCATTCCGATTTGCTGATTGATGGTCAGGTTTCTGGAGCTTTGCATTCAGACCACATTTAAGACATGCTCAGAAATGAATAAATAAGTGGAAGGATGAAAGAGTGAGTAAAAGAATAAGCTTTTCTTCAGTTGACACTGTGGTATGATGGCTCCAGGGCAGTCACGGTCCTTCTCGTTCGTTTCTGGGGTGCTCTGTGGCTCTGGGCCTTGGAGAGGAACAGCTTTTCCTTCTGAAGCTCTGTCTAAGAAGTCAACATGTTGGCCTTCAGCTAGACTTTCTTAGAGAAGTTTGGTTTCTGTTTTTAACATATATCTGGTGTATTTTGAAGAGTTTTTACTATGAAATATATACAGAGAGTACAAAAACATACATATGTATGTCTGCATGTGTGGGTATACTCTTTAAATGATCATTGAACCCCCATAAATTCATTATTAATGCTTTAGATCAAAGGTGGGTGCTACCATTAGCAAAACACCATCTTGTATAGGTAGGTCTGCCTAATGCCCCATCAAACAGAGAAACATGTCTCTTTGCTTTGGTGAGAAGGTGAGTTGATTGAAGATGCATCCACAAGGAACTGGAGGAAAAATCTTTCCAAGACCAACATGAGAAAGGTGATTTGGGCTTTGTATAGTCCAAACAGACAAAGGAATGGTAAGGGTCCAGAAGAAAGCAGAAAAAAGAAAGAAAAGAAAAAAACTAAGTAAAAGTCACAGGATTCATTAAAATTGAATAACAATTGCCTGCTTCATTTTGTTTGGTCAGCTTATCCTGTTATCTCATAACTTCTTCTCTCTTGCTAGCCATTCAGGTTTTGATCTTGTCCTTAGAGGAGAGAAAGGTGCTGCCTCATTGGTCCATATGGTGTTTATGACTTTGTCGCATCTCGCATTGGACTGTAATCCTATCTCTGCAGGCAAAAAGGCTCATTAATGTAACTAGAAACAGAGAGTAAACTTGTGAGGTTGTCACAGCAAGCTATGCTAGCAGGGGCTTTCAGGCTTGAAGTGAATCAAAGCTGCTTGAGTGATTTGATTATAATGAAACATTTCTAGCTACCAAAGACTATACCAAGCATTTTGCAGCTAAAGGATTATGTTGAGCATTTTTCCAACTATCCAGCAATCATTAGCAAATAATGGCCTGCAGGCCAAATCCAGCCCACTAACTGTTTTTTGTAAATAAAGTTTTAAAGAACACAGTCACCACAATTTGTTTAAAAATGGCCCATGGCTGCTTTTTTGTTGCAATGGCAGAGTTAAATAAAGCTGAAAATGTTTACTTTCTGGCCTTTTACAGAAAACATTTGCTGACTCGTGTGTTAGATACCTCTTCCTAATTTCCTTCCCTCTTCCACCTCCAGGAGGCAACCGCTCTCTTAAATTCAGTGCCAATCTTTTCTTTTAAGACAATTGTGTAGTCTTTTTTGAATTTAGTATAAATAAAGTCATAGGGATGAATTCTTTAGGAAATTATTTCTTTCTCTTAATGTTATGTTTGTGAATTCCACCCATGCTGATGTATGTAACTAAAATTCATGAATTTCTATTGCTATATGATAGTCTATTATAAGAGAATATCACAATTTATTTATCCACTCTACTGCTGATTGGCATTTGAGTTGTTTCCAGTTTTTACTGTTTTGAATTATGCTGCTATGACTCCTGTTGCACACATACAATAATTTCTACAGGACATATGCTTATCAGAATAGCTGGGTCATAGGATATAGGGATATTCAATACATTAGCTAATACTGAACTATTTTTCAAAGTGGTTTAACAAACCAGCTGTGTATGAGTGTTCCTGGTGCCCTATATCCTTATCAACACTTGGTATTATCTGACTTTTTAAATGTTCCCAGCCTGGGATATGAGAAATGGTATCTTATTGGGCTTTAATGTACATTTCCCTTATTAGTAATGACTTGGACACTTTTTGTTTATGAGCCATTCGTGCTTTCTCTTTTGTGAAATGTCTATCTGTATCTTTCCCCATTTTTGAGTCCTACTGATTTAGATAAATTTATTATATATTCTGGATATTTGGCTTTTAACAGTAATATGTATGACAAATGTCTTCTCCCAGTTTTTAAAATTTCTTTTGTCATTTTCTTTATGGTTACTTTTGATTCACAGACATTCTTAATGTGGTCTAAAATATCAGCTTTTTTCTGTCTGGCTTGTGAACTTCGCATTTTATTGGAGAAATAATTTTCTATCCCAAGGTTATAGAGATAGTCTCCTTATATTGGCTTCTAAAATTGTCATAGTTTTGTCTTTTGAAATTAAGCTTTAATATACCTGGAATTCATTTCCATGTATGCCTGGAGACAGAGTCTAATTGTTTTTTTCCACATAGATAACCGATTGTATTAATATTGTTTATCAAAGCCCCCTCTTTACTTCATTGAATTGTAATGTTTACCTCTTTCATAAGTCAAATTTTCATATATGCATGGATTTTTCCTCTAATAATACTACCCTTCCCCCCACTGTTTCCATTATAATTTTTAAATAATCCTTAGTATCTAATTAGTTAAATATCCACCCCCTCCCTTTATTTTCTTTTTCTCCAGGAGTGTTTTGGATATTCTTGGCCATCTGTGTTTCCATATGTATTTTGCAATTAACTTGTCATGTGTCAAAAAATGATTAGAATTGCATAGAATCCATCGATCAATTTAGGAAATTCGACATATTTTCTTGCATTAGCTTCTGTAATCCATGAATATGGCATAGTTTTTCATTAATTTATAGCTTAAGATAAAGCACCATTTTCCACATTTTTTACTAGAATGAGCAGTAAGAAATACATCTGACGTCTAGCTCTAGTAAACACATGTGCATGCATACATGTGTGCACACACACTGTAATGGATTTGACTCTTAAAGAATAAATATAAATAAGATGAACATACATTTAAATTAGACATTTGTGTTTTTTGGTATGGCATATTTTGAGCCTTCTGTAGTATAGGCATAGCTAATGTAGACTTTTTTTTGTATCTTTGACAACAATACACCTAGAAATATAAGGTTCGAAGGAGGCGCTTTCAGCTCTTGAGTATCTCAAACCCAGTAGCTCCTAAAAACCATCCATATCAAAACTTTGTGACGTGTGTAACTTTACAAGTTTATTTTAATTTTGGTTTTAGTGATGGAAAACTATGAACCTGAGGTCTGCACTCCATGCTGAAAGATATTCTTTGACTTGCTGTCAAAATAAACACCAGCATTATTTCCTCCTCACTAGTTGATGTTTTTTCGTTCTCTTATTTCTAAGTCTTTTACTGAAAAAAAAAATAAGTTTTGCAATGTGTGGATTCGTAAATCCTAAATGCTAACTGTGAATTATGTCCTTTCTGTGTTTTATTAGTAATAGCATTCATCAGGACTTCCTCTTTTAGAAAAGTTCTATTTCTTTTTTTCTTTGATTCTGTGTGCTTTTCTTATATTTTCTGTGTAGCCAGATGATTGAAAACTTAAAAGACCAGCTAAGTGTTTAATAGTAGATTGTCTACAACAGACTACATAGTTTTTACCGCCACAGATCACCTGGATGGCATTAAACCATCCTATCATGCCTTTTGTTTGTTAACCTCACAGGACCATTGAATATCTGGGTAACCATTCATCAACAAATTAGTCTTTATAGGATCAAACAAATGGTTTGAATAAGTCTACCCGCTTCCATCTGATTGAACTAAGGAGACTTTTTGCCGTCATCCAAATCCCACAGTCCCTGCTCTAGTGTTTATTTTTTTCTTGCTGAGTTGTTCTTTCCAGGGCTACCAGAATTGTTTTGACTGAATTGTCCAGTCAATTTAGTTTAAAAAAAAAATTCTTTGATTTCTCCTCAAAAAGTTGACTGCTTCAATATGTGAAGCCACTCAACTGACCATCTATTTTGTGTTGCAGCCCTAACAACATTTGATAGCAAAAGATCCTTTATGTAGACCCGCAAAACATTGGATCGTACAGACAGAAAGGACCTTACTCTAATCCCTCCTGACTACACAAACATGACCACATACATTAATAGCAGGCTTCCTAGCTCCCATTGCAGTCATGAATGTCAATGAATTGAAAGAGAGTGGGCTGATTCAGTTTCTAGGCATGTTGGATTCATGAGAACCTTCCTTCCCTACCTTCCATGAGGTAGAAGCCCCACGTCTGGCTTGCATTCTGGGAATGCATACGTGGGGTCACGTGGTTAGTCTTCACCACCACCTCTGACAAACTCCACTTTACAAAGCAGAGGAAGAATTGTGCTAAGCTACCTCCTCATGGGAACTCTCTGACTTCATGAACAGGCCTAAACATTTGACTTCATGTTGTTGGGAGACTAAGATTCCCCCAATAGGCTGACAATTTAGAGAAAGTTTTGTGTGTCTGATGAGATGGAATTGCAGCACATACACACAGAGAAAGCTCATGGGTGGTCACGGACAGAATTTGCTTTCATAAAATCAAGGGGGATGTGTAAGAATGACAGTGATCCTGGATATGCGTCTCCCAGAATCTCCTCATTGGACACTTTGTGCCCCAGCTGCTGGGAGTGTTAATTGGCCTGGCAGGGATTGCTTCAGCTTTGGTGACTTACCTTAACAATGCCCATTCCCAGTGGCCCACATCCAACAACTGATGAAGCCTGAGACATAAAGCCCTGTTCATCCTAACCCTCTTCTAGCTCCAGAGATGCCGTAGGGTCAACCCTATCCATGGTCACTCCTCTTTCCTCTCCCTTCCACAAGTTTCTCTTAGTAGACTCTCTCTTTTTGCTTTCTGGGGAAATCCAACCTGTGATGGAGAGTTAAGGATTTTTTATGCTGTCAAATTTAGTATACACGTTTCAAACATTAAAAATAAAAGAGGGGTCTTCCAGGGAAGATGGTGGAGTGGGGAGCTCCAGGACTCAGTCTTTCCTCCAAAACAACTACTAAACAGAAACTGAAACAGCTATTTTGAAACCCAGAAGCCAGAAGAATATTGCGTGGCATCCAGAAAAGAGGAAGAGACTGATAAATTACAGTATGGAATTCTACATTTCTCTCTCCTTGTGGCAGCCTCCAGCACCCATTCCCCACTCTCACAGCAGGCCAGCTTGAAGTCCAGTCCCTGGCTAGCTGCTGGTGAAAGAAAGAGACATAAGAATCCTCTTCCCCAAGAATGGGTTGGGCGTGGCCAATCGCTGATCATGGGATTTGATTAGCCAATTTGGATCTCTGGATCCTGCTCTAAGGGCAGTTATTCTTTTAGTCCAGCCTGGACAAAGGCAGCACTATTCATTGTTTCAATCCTCCCTGGAGAGAGTTGGAGGCGGTGGAGATTTAAACACACCTGCTTCCTTAGGACTGCAGGAGACAGTTATCAGAAGCGCTGCATTTGCTGAACAAACCTGGAAAGCTCAGTCTGGGGGGATGTTGGAGAAGATTTGGGTGTCCTTCCTGATCCCTGCTTGAGGGTACTTTGGAGCAGATCTGTGCTGCCTTCGTGGATTCCTGGCCCTGTGTTGGCTGGGGAAGACAAATTTGGGAAAGTCTTCTCTGGAGTGAGCCTTCTCCCAGCATTTGCTCTCCAGGAAAAAGCAGTATGGGGCAGCAAAAGGAATGTAAAAAATGCTAGAGGCTCATGGTCTGGGACAAAAGCCAGCCAGCTTTAAAAACCTAGGAGAAGGAGGTCTGTCTCCTGAGAAGCAGAGGGGACAATCAAAATCCTAGAAACAGGAGAGCTCCAAAACAACTAACAAGCAAAAGCCCAAGACAAGACAGAGACCCAGGAACACAGGGAAAACAAAGCCCTGCACACTGCATTCACCTTGAGCACACCTCCTGATAGGAGGGCTGAAAACGGAAGAAAATTTCTGTCTTATTACCAGCTGGTTACAAAACCAAGAAACTGACATCCCAGAGGGTAAATCCCAGATTTAACAATTTTAAAATGTTAAAATGTACAGTGTACAACAAAAGAGTACATGACAAACAAAGAAACAGGAATTGATGACCCAACCAAAGAAAGAGGATAAAGATATAGAAAACAAAAATGAGGAAGACAAGAACGTAGGCATATATCTTTGAAATGATCAAGAAGATGAAGGAAAGTACAGAGAAAGACTAAGGGATATCAGGAAAACAATGAATGAACAATACGAGAAACTTAGAATGAACTGAGAATCAGCACCAGGGGATTGAGAAAACCTTCTTGACCAAAAGGGGGAAGAGTGAAATGAGACAAAATAAAGTGTCAATGGCTGAGAGATTCCAAACAGAGTCAAGAGGTTATCCTGGAGGCTATTCTTATGCATTAAATAGATATCACCTTGTTAGTCAAGATGTAGTGGAGAGACTGGAGGAAACAGCCTGAAAATGTGGAGCTGTGTTCCATTAGCCATGTTTCTTGAAGATGATTGTATAATGATATAGCTTTCACAATCCCTGCCAGGCCAATTAACAATTAACACAATTTTCACTGTGTATTGTGAAAACCTTGTGTCTGATGCTCCTTTTATCTACCTGATCAACAGACAAGTAAAACATATGGAATAAAGATGAATAATAGGGGGAACAAATGTTAAAATAAATTTAGATTGAAATGCTGGTGATCGGTAAGGGAGAGGGGTGGGAGGTATGGTATGTATGAATTTTTTTCTGTTTTCTTTTTATTTCTTTTTCTGAATAGATGCAAATGTTCCAAGACATGATCATGATGATGAATATGCAACTATGTGACGATATTGTGAATTACTGATCATATATGTAGGACGGAATGATCAAAAGTTAGAATGTTTGTGTTTGGTGCTTTTTGGTATTAAAAAAATTTTTTTTAATTAATAAAAAAAAAGAAAAATACCCAGCAGGGTTTCAAGAGCAGATTGGAGCTGGCAGAAAAATCAGTGAACTTGAAGACAAGACACCTGAAGTGGTTTAGACTGAGGGGCACAAAGAATAAAGAAATATTAAAACTGAAAATAGCTTAAGACAGCTATGAGACACCATATAAGCACATCAATATACACATTATGGGACTCCCAGAAGGAGAAGAAAGAAAAGGACAGGAGGAATAGTCAAAGAAAAAATGTCAGAGAACTTTCCAAACTTAACAAAAAGATGTGAATATACACCTCCCCAAAACTTTAGAGGACACCAAACAGAATAAACATGAAGAAATATGCACCCTGTCATATAGAGATTTCACTACCAAATGCAAAGGACAAGGAGAGAATTCTGAAAGTTGCAAGAGAAAAGCATCACATTACATACAAGGGAATCCCAGTAAGATTGAATGTTGATTTCTCATCAGAAATCATGTAGGCAAGAAAGCAGTGCATTGAAATAATTAATGTGCTGAAGGTAAACAACTGCCAGTAAAGAATTTTATATTTGACAAGACTCTCTTTCAAAAATGAAGGAGAGATTATGACATTCTCAGATAAACAAAGCTGAAAGAGTTCATCAACTCCAGAGCAGCTCTGTAAGCGGTGCTAAAGAAAGTTCTTCATATTGAAAGGAAAGAACATGATAGTGGTTTAAAAAAGCATAAAGAAATAAAGACCTGTGGTAAAAATAACCATTTTGAGTAATTATGAATGCCGGTATTATTGTATTGTATTGTTTGATATGCAACTCTACTTAATTCCTATAGGTGCTAAAATGCAAATGCATAAGAAGTATAATAAATCTAAGTTTTTGGACATACAGTGTACAAATATACAAGAGGAAACAAGTGAAAAAAATAGTGGGAGGACAGAAATGTGCAAAAAAGTATATTTGTATACTATTGAACGTAAGTTGGTATCAAGCCAAATAAGATTGTTATATATTTAGGATGCTAACTTTTAACCTCATGGTAACCAAAAAGAAAAGAGATGAAAAATATATTCAATTAAAACTGAGAAGGCACTCAATATGGTACAACACTAAAAAAGCAAATACATGTAAAAGTAGACATTGAGGGAAGTAAGGTATAAAAAAAGCTGAAAGATCTACAAAAGTTAAATAAGAAAATCATAGAAGAAAGTCCTGTATTAGCAGTAGTTTCTTTAAATGTAAATGGAGTCAACTCTCCAGTCAAAAGACAGAGAATGGATTTTAAAAAAAGCATGGCGCAACATATGCTGTCTAGAAGAGATTCACTTTAACGTCAAAGATACAATTAGATTGAGGGTGAAAGGATGGGGGAAAATAAACCACACAAGTAATAACCAAAAGAAGGCTGGGGTGACTATACTAATGTGGGATAAAATAGACTAAGTAAAAAACAGTTATGAGGAACAAGGATGGTCATTATATACTGATAAAGGGGACATTTAATTAGAAAATGTAAAAATTATAAATAGGTATACATCCACCTAGCATCAGAGCCCTAAAATAAATGAAGCAAATGTTTACAAATTTGAAGAGAGAAACTTATGTACCTACATTAATACAAGGAGACTTTAACACACCACTCTCAATGGATGGAACATCTGGTCAGAAGATCAATAAGGAAATACAGAACTTGAAAGATGCACTAACAGACATATAAAAAATGTAACAGGCATATAAGAACACAGTACCTCATAGTCATTTGTTATGTCCTATCTTCTGTGTATAACTCCCCCATCACCTTTGATCTTTCCATACCTCTTATTGGGGTGATTGGGCTATGGCAATTCTTAATTTTTGATATTGGAAGGGTCTGTCACTGATATGGGGTAGGGAGATGGAACTATCTGATGATCTGGAGAGGCTGGGCTAGGTATCAGGATTTATCTGGACCAGGGACCCTTCTGGAGGTTGTAGGTTTCTTGCAAGCTACTCTAGTGCCTGGAACCCTTGTGGAATCTTATAAATTGCTCTCAGTGTTCTTTAGGATTGGCTGGAATGGTCCTGGTTGGGGTTAGCAGGTTATGATAGGTAGCAAGGTCTACCTGAAGCTTGCATAAGAGCAACCTCCAGAGTAGCCTCTCAACTCTATTTGAACTCTCTCTGCCACTGATACTTTATTAATTACACTTCTTTCTCCCCGTTTGGTCAGGATGTAATTGTTGATCCCATGGTGCCAGGTCTGGATTATGCTGAATCATTAAATTGATATCTCTTTTAGTCTCCAGTATTTTAGAGCAGCTAAAAACCTAAAAATGTGAAATTGTAACCCATGTCAAAGTCTGAAATATGTTCTACAACTAATTGTGGTGCTATGCTTGGAAATTTGTAGCTTTTTTGTATATATGTTATTCACAAAAAAAGAAGGGAAAACAATCGACTGTGGTGATAAAAAGTATTTAAGCTCTCTAGCCTCCTATATTCTAGAGCAGCTAGAAGGAAAAATATGAGAGGATCATATGGTATCCCATGACAAACTCTGGGATCTATCCTGTAACCACTCCTTAAAGGGTGCTTTGAAAACTATTGCTTTTTTATTTCTTTGCTTTGTATATATGTTATACTATACAGTATAGAAAGTTAAAAACAAAGCAAAACAGTACAGCACCCAATGAAAATAGAATACACCTTCTTCTCAAGTGCACATGGCTCATTCTCTAGGATAGAACATATATTGGGTTACAAAACAATTAAAAAAATATTGAAATCATACAAAATACTGTATATTCTTGGACCACAATGAAGGAAGCTAGAAATCAATAACTGAAGAAGAAATGAAAAAATTACAAATATGCAGAAATTAAACAGCATGCTCTTAAATAATAAATAGGATAAGGTAGAAATCAAAAGAGAATTTAGGAAACATCTTGAGGCTATTGAAAATGAAAATACAATACACCAAAGCTTACAGAATGCAATGATGGCAGTGCTGAGAGAGAACCTTTTTTTATTAATAAAACCAATCAACATACAATATGAAAATTTTTTTCATCACATAACTGTATATTCATCCTCGTGATCATTTCTTAGAACACTTACATCAGTTCAGAAAAGAGAAATAAAAAGAAAACAGAAAAAATTCATACATACCATACCCCTTATCGCTCCCTTTCATTGATCACTAGCATTTCAATCTAGTAAATTTATTGTAACATTTGTTCACCCTTTTATTTATTTATTTTTAATCCATGCGTTTTACTCATCTGTCCATAAGATAGATAAAAGAAGCATCGACACAAGGTTTTCACAATCACACAGTCACATTACTGAAACTATATTGTTATACAATCATCTTCAAGAAACATGGCTACTGGAACATAGCTCTACATTTTCAGACAGTTGCCTCCAGCCTCTCCATTACATCTTGACTAACAAGGTAATATCTATTTAATGTGTAAGAATAACCTCCAGGATAATCTCTTGACTCTGTTTGGAATCTCTCAACCATTGATGCTTTATTTTGTCTCATTTCTCTCTTCCCCCTTTTGGTTGAGAAGGTTTTCTCAATTCTTTGGTGCTGAGTCCCAGCTCATTCTAGGATTTCTGTCTGACATTGCCAGGAAGGTCCATACCCCTGGGAGTCATGTCCCATGTAGAGAGGGAGAGGGCAGTGAGTTTGCTTGTCGTGTTGGCTGAGAGAGAGAGAGGCCACATCTGAGCAATGAAAGAGGTTCTCTTGGGGGTGAGCCTAATTTTAAGTAGGCTTAGCCTACCTTTGCGGGGTTGTTTCATATGAACAAACCCCAAGATTGGGGACTCAGCCTATTGCTTTGTTTGTCCCCACTGCTTGTGAGAATATCAGGAATTCTCCACTTGGGGAAGTTGAATTTTCCCTCTTTCTCACCATTCTCCCAAGGAAACTTTGCAAATACTTTTTAAATTCACTGTTTAAATCCTTCTGGGATTTATCGAGGCATCACTCTGGACAAACCTATGAAATCTCATGCCCTACTCAAGGTTCCATGTACTTATGATGTTCAATTAAGCTGTCCACATAAGTTATATTAGGAAATGCACTAGTCGAAATATAAATTTTGTACCAAATAAACACTTTTTGCTTTAGTCTCACACATAAGTTAAAGTTTCAAAATATTAATTATCATCTATTTTCAACACCCTGTATTGTTGACATTCTTATGTCCTTCCTCATGCAAAACATTTTTAAATTTGTACATTTAGTCACTATCATTATACATTCTAGGCATTCCTAGATTATACCATCTCAGTCTTTATCGTATACCTTTCCTTCTGATTTCATTTGTGCCCCCAGGCCTCCTCTTTATCATTCTCACATTCATCTTCATTCAGTGTTCTAACATTATTGTATTACAGTTAGGTAGTATTGTGCTAACCATTGCTGAATTTTTACAAGCTGAGAGAGAAATTTATAGATATAAAAGCTTACATTAAAAAAGAAGAAAACCTGCAAATCAGAGAACTAGCCTCAAAACTGGGAGACCTAACCTCGAAACTGGAGGAATTAGAGAAAGAAGCACAAACTAAACTCAAAGTGAGCAGAAGAAAGGAAATAGGAAAGATCAGAGTGGAGATAAGTGAAGTAGAATGCAAAAACACAATAGAGAGAACCAACAAAACCAAAAGTTGGTTCTTTGAAAGGATCAGTACTTTTAGCTAGACTGACAAAGTGAAAAAGAGAGAGGATGCAAATAATAAAAATCAAAAATGAAAAGAGGCCATTATGACCCACCCTGTTGAAGTAAAAAGGACAATAAGAGGATACTATTAACACTTATATGCCAATAAATCAGATAATCCAGATGAAATGGATAAATTCTTAAAAATGCACAAACTACCTACATTGATTCAGGAAGAAAGAAAAGATCTCAATAAGCCAATTACTGGAAAGAGATTGAATCAGTAATCAAAATCCACCCACCCCCCCAAAAAACCAATGACAACACATGACCAAGTGGTTTCACAAGGGAATTCTACCCAAACATTCCAAGAATACTGAACCCCAATTCTATTCAAACTCTTTCAAAACTCATTCTACAAGGCCAACATCACTTTCATAACAGAGGTGGATAAAGACATCACAAGAAAAGAAAACTACAGAGGACTATCTCATATCATATAGATGCAAAAGTCCTCAGCATAATACTAGCAAACGGAATCAAACAGCATATTAAAAGAATTATACACCAGTATCAAGTGGGATTTATCCCTGCTATGCAAGTTTGGTTCAACATAATAAAATCAATGTACCATGGCACTTTAAGAGAATAAAGGAATAAAACAATCTGATCATCTTGATGCAGAAAAGGCATTTGAAAAGATACAGTATGCTTTATTGATAAAAATACTTAGAAAATTAAGAATAGAAGGGAATTTCCTCAATATGATAAAGGGCATACATGAAAAGCCCACAGCTAACATCCTACTTAATGGTAAAAGACTGAAAGCTTTCCCTCTAAGACCAGGACCAAGACAAGATTGCCTACTGTCAAAACTGTTATTCAGCATTGTGCTGGAAGTTCTTGCCAGAGAAATTAAGCAAGAAAACAAAGTAAAAGGCATCCAGATTGGAATGGAAGAAGTAAAACTTTCCCTAAATCAAATGATAGGATCCTATATACAGGAAATCCTGGAAAATCTACAACAAAGCTCCTAGAATTCAGCAAAGTGGGAGGGTACAAAATCAACAGCCCCAAATCAGGTCTTTTCTATATACAAGCAATTAACAATAGGAATAAGAAATTTTTTTAAAAATTCCATTCACAATGGTAATTAAAAGAATTATATATCTAGGAATACATTAACCAGGGATGTAAAGGATTTGTACACAGAAACCTACTAGGCATTGCTTTAAAAATTCAAAGAACTACATTAATGGAAGGACATTTCTTCTTCATGAAATGAAAGACTAAATATTGCTAAGATGTCAATACTACCCAAAACAATGTATAGATTCAATAGAATCCCAATCAAAATTCCAACAACGTTCTTTGCAGAAATGGGAAAGCCAATCATTTATGTAGAAGGGTAGGAGGCTCCAAATAACTAAAGCCATCTTGAAAAAGAAATTTGATGTGGGACGCCTCACAGATTCTGACCTTAAAACTTATTACAACGCCACCATAATCAAAACAGCATGTCACTGGCACAAGGACAGACATATAGACCAATAGAATACAATTGAGAGCTCAAAAATCAGCTCTTACATTGTGGCCAACTGATTTTTGGTAAGGTGGTAAAGACCACTCAATTTGTAAGTAATAGTCTCTTCAGCAAATGGTGATAGGAAAACTGGATCTCCATCTGCAAAAAAAAAAAAAAAGAAAGAAAAAGGAGTACCCCTAACTCACACCATATACAAAAATTAACTGAAAATGGACCAAAGATCTTAATATAAGAGTAAACTCCTAGAAGAAAATGTAGGGAACCATCTTCAGGACCTTGTGTTAGGTAATAGTTTCTTAGACTTTATACCCAAAACATAAGAAATAAAAGAAAAAATAGATAAATGGGACCTCATCAAAATTAAAAACTTTTGTTCCTCAAGGGACTTTACATTAAAGTAAAACAAGAACTTATACAATGAGAGAAAATATTTGGAAACCACATGCCAATAAAGGATTAATATCCAGAATATATAAAGAAATCCTTCAACTTAACAATGAAAGATAAACAAGCCAATTAAAAAATAGGCAAAAGACTTACACAGACATCTCTCCAAAGAAGACGTACAAATGACCAGAAAGCAGATGAAAAGATGCTCAATGCCATTAGCCATCAAAGAATGCAAATCAGAACCACGAGATACCATTTCACACCCATTAGAATGGCTGCTATTTCAAAAATGGAAAATAAGTATTGGAAAGGATACATAGAAATAGGAACACTCATTCATTGCTGGTGGCAATGTAAAATGGTGCAGTCACTGCAGAAGACACTTTGGTGGTTCCTCAGAAAGCTAAGTATAATATTACCTTATGACCCAGCAATCCCACTACAAGGCATATACCCAAAAGAACTGATATTAGTGACTCAAACAGATAATTGTGCACCAATGGCGAAAGCGGCATTATTCACAATTCCCAAAAGATGGAAGCAACTCAAGAACCCATCAAGCAATAAATAAATAAATAGTGGTGTATACATAGTATAGAATATAATTCACTTGTAAAAAGGAGTGAAGTCCTAGATATATGCAACAACATGAATGAATCTTGAAGATATCATGTTGAGTGAAATAATACAGTCACAAAAGGATATATGTTATATGATCTCATTGATTTGAAACAATTAGAATAAGCAAATTCATAGAGTCAGAATCTAGAATATAGGTCACAGGTGATGATGTGGGGATAGAAAATGGGAAGTTATGGCTTAAAATGTACAAGTTTCCTCTTTGGAATAATGAAAATGTTTTGGTAATGATGGTGATAATGGTAACACAACATTGTGAGTACAATCAACAGCACAGAAATGTATATATATGCATATAGTTAAGAAGGGAAATGTTAAATTGTATATATGGTAACAGAATAAAAATTTTTTAAAGTTCAGGTAATGACATTACCCAAACAGTGAGCCTTAAGTTAACCCATGGACTTTAATTAATAGCAAAATTAAAAATGAGCTATGATCAATTGTAACAAATGATTCATACCAATGCAGCATATTGATGACGGGTGGTGTGGTAGTTAGATTCAGCTGTCTACTTGGCCAGGTGAAGGCACCTAGTTCTGTTGCTGTGGACATGAGCCAATGGTACGTGTATCTCATCTGTTGCTGATTTACATCTTCAGTTGGCTAGGAGGCGTGTCTGCTGCAATGAGTGATGTTTGACTTAATTGGCTGGTGCTTAAATGAGAGACTCAACGTAGCACAGCCCAAGCAGCTCAGCATACCTCATCTCAGCACTCATAGCTCAGCCCAGGCCTTTGGAGATGCAGAAAGAAATGACCCCAGGGAAAGTTCTTGGAACCCAGAGGCCTGGAGAGAAGGCCAGCAGAGACCATCCTGTGCCTTCCCACATAAGAAAGAACCTCAGTGGAAAGTTAGCTGCCTTTCCTCTGAAGAACTAACAAAATAAATCCCCTTTTATTTAAAAGCCAATCCATCTCTGGTGTGTTGCATTCCGGCAGCTAGCAAACTAGAACAGGTGGTATAATGGAATCCTGTATTTTATGCATGATTTTCCTGTAAACCCACAACTTCTATAATAAAAAAAAAATGAAAGCACCTGAGGAGCTTTATACCCACACAGAATGTAAACTGGAGAAATTCCAACCCACTTTAACCCCAGGACAGACTTTGGTTCAGCAGACAGTGGCACACCAGCTTGTGTAACCCGGGTGGCTCTAATCTGGCATGCAGCAGAAGGAAGTTGTGCTACGGGCCGAGGGGATTCCCTGCAGAGCAATGCAGTGCCGTGTGATAACACTGATCGCGCAATATCATCCCTGCAGAAGTCAAGAAACATGGCAACTTCAAATGCTGTCTGATGTAAGCACTGAAGGACCTACCGTGGATGAGGTACTCACTTGGCAAGGGGCTGTGGAGGTGGCAAGGTATCAAACAAGTCACAGTGAGTCACAGGGAGACAGTCTAGCTTTCGGAAAGCCTAGACTCCAGCTAGGAAGCTGGTTTGTGTCCACGGAAAAGGTAACACCCTACAGTGTTCTATGCTTGAGGAGGTGCTCAGATGACCATCCCTACAGGAATTTGGAAGATGGAGAATTGAACCACCAGAGCCTGGGACAATCAAGTAAGTCTTCATGATATGCAAAGGAATGTCTTGGAGCTGTTGAACTGGCTGAAACCTTTTCCAACGGAGTATTTGAATTTCTTTAGGAACAATTCTTAAGAAAATAGCTTTTATTCTCTCTGGGATGAGTGTCTATGATGCTTTACACAGACGGTCTGGATTCAATCTCACAGATGTCTATAGGATAGGATTGCTAAACTCTCTACCATGGACATCATGTCCTAATGCAAATATTGAATCACTGCTGTTTTTATACTCAGAGTCCAACCTACTGCCTTGAAGGAAGGTTTAGGGATTGCCCTTTTGCCAGGCAGTTTAAGAAGTCTGGGCTTGATTCATTGGTCAGGGAGAGCCCCTGAAGGTTTGTAAATGGACAAAGACCACATAACTCCATGCTATTAAATCAAGGTATGCAAGTCACACCCCGTGTGGTAGATTGAGTTATGCACCCCAGGAAAAATGTGTTCTTAATCTTAACCCCATTCTGCAGGTATGAACCCATTTATAAATAAGACCTTTGGAGGATGTTATTTTTAGTTAGGATGTGGCCAACTGAATCAGAGCAGGCTTTAATCCATATTGCCGAGAACTTACAAGAAGAATCCACAAGTCACAGAAGCCAGAAAGGAGAGGATATCACCATGTGACAGGAGGTGGGGATTCAAGCCATAGAACCCTAAAAATTGCCAACAGCCAACACCAGAATGTTTAGACCCTGGGAGAAAACAAGGCTGGCTGCTTCAATACCATGAGCCAAATTTCTATTGCTAAACTAAACCCAGTTTGTGTGCTAAGCCTTGTGATAGTAGCTGAGACAAACTAAGACACCCGTGCCATGTAACCTGCATCCACTCATAGGGGGTGCTGTTTATGGCATCCCAGCTCATGGCAAAAGGCCTAGTGAGGCCAAATATGCTGCCATGTGCACAGGAGATGCTATGACAAGTAGGGCCATCTTTAAGGAGCCTGGGGCCTAGCACAGAAGCTGTTTGTATTCACACTGTTTCTCTCATTCAATAACCAGGAGTCCCAGAGCAGGACAGATAGTTTCCAAGAAAAGCTTTATGGAGGCTCACTGTTTAAACTGACAGAGAGATTTCAGGTTAGTGCCATCAATTTGGTTAAAAGATAGCAAGTTAGAGAAATGCTTGGCTTGTAGAACTATGTGTCAGGATCAGAGTGTGATTTGCATATTTAATTGTAGAGGAGATTGCAGGATTTGAGGGTGGAAGAAGAATATGTGTCCGGCCTCTAATCCTCTGACTCTGTGCCCCTTCTACCTTCCCATTTTCATCAAATTCTGCTTTTAGGGCCAAGCTCAAATATCAGTCAAACTCACTTTAGCATGAATTTGAGAACTTATTTCTTTCAAGACCATTTATGTTGGAGTTTTGAACTCTAGCTTTGGAATGAAAGGTTCTTTTTCTTTCTAAGGGAATAACAAGTATCAGTGAATGGTAGACTGCATGGATGGGAGAGGATCTATTCTCCTGGAAGTCTTCAAATCCCACACGTGGACACTTGAAATCCACATATGTATTAGGTAAATCTTAGTTCAGTCAACCTCTGAGATTTGAGCAAAATTTTTAGGACATTCATAAATTTTGTTGGGTCATATTTACTCTTTATATATTACAAAGTCACTGTTTGAAGCACAGGGAAGAAAAGGATTACCAAATTTCACTAAGGTAATGATGGAATGCATGTGTACTTTGGCATTACTCTGGAACTTTCCAGAGAGAGGCATTACTTTACTGAGGCAGCAACTTATGCATCTTTACCAATGGCTATGGGCTGAATGGGTTGCAATGCTAAGCTTGACATTAAAAGGTTAAAGATTCAGGATAAAGCACTTAAAACAGTGAATGAAACTTAGACAAGAAGCACTTCTTGGGGAGAAGGTGGAGAATATGCTTCTCCTTGAATATACTAGTGATAGAATTTGTAACAGAACAAAAAATGTGGAGTTGGTGCCCGATAAGTCTTGGATCTGCTCCAATCCACCTCTCCTAGTATTTGTTTTCTTCTTTGAGTCCTGGAGATTAATTGCCTTGGCGATATTAAGGTAGCTTAACAGCTATCTTCAAGCACCTCCTTGTACTTACAATTGAGGTGGAAATTTTCCTGTTGTCAAGTTAATTGTTGAAGTAACTTCTTTATAATGGAGGAAGGAATAAAAAGAGGGAGGGAAGTGCATGAGAGAGAAAGAGACAGAAAACATTTTTAAAACCGTATGTTACCTAATCTTTAATAATAGAACATCACCCAACTGATGATGACTGCCAACAAGCATCTCTCCCCCAAAAAAGTCAGAGGGTTGAATGTTAATTCCACAATAAGAACACGACTAATTGCACCCATCCCCAAGTCAGTTGTGTGGACCTTATTTTCATCTTTTAAAAACCATCCTGGGTGGCTGCTGTGGCTCAGCAGGCAGAGCTCCGACTTGCCGTGCTGGAGGTCTGGAGTTCGATCCCTGGTGCCTCCTGCCCATATTCAAATTAAAAAAAAAAAAAAAACCATCCTCATCATTGACTGGTTAGCACAGTACTGGTGGAGTAGGGGATTTCTTTTAATAATCTTATCCCTGGTTATAGAAACAGAAACAGAAACAAAGACCAGAAGAAGACAATGTTCCAAGTAGCCCAATAAGATTTATCAACCTTGAGGAATAAGAAATGACTCCAGGAAAAGGAAGACCTTCTAGAGAATGGGCTGGTTCCTCAGGTCTTCCTAACGTTTTGGTACATAGTGCTAGTTTTGAGCTCATTTAATTTATTCGATGTTTAATATTATTCAATTTCTCTGATAGATTGTGATTTTTTTTAAGGGTAGGGGTGGCTCTTAATTTATGTCTTTTTTTCTGCTACTGAAAAAAAATTGTTGCACGAATAAATGAATGAATAATTAGTAGCAGTAAAGGGAATTTTGCAGCCAGAAACAGGATTTTTTGTTCTTGTGGTTTCACTGGGGGGCAGGACATTTAAAATATGTGCACAAATAATTTCATTTTGCAAAGTAAACCAAAACATCCCCAATGACCTGTTTTCTTGGAATTTACATCAATGCCCCATTAATATACGAATTATAGGGTCCTGTCTGTAATGAGGCTCAGACAGAAGTGCTGTGGATAACAGGACCCTGGAGATACTATCCCCATTGATGCTAAGCCTGTCTTAATATGCCGCAGCAACTGGGAATGGCCACCTCGTTCAGTCTTTACAAATCTCCCTGTTCTTAAATGAATATGGTTAGAATCACAGCAGAGCCAGGAATAAAATCCGTGCTAGAAGTAGGAAAGATGAAGTTTGGCCTATTGTTTTCTCTACGTTATTATAAAAATTTAATCATATTTTCAGATTAGTGAAGTACAAAAAAAATTCTAAGAAAAACCCACAATTCTATTGTCTAAGCCACATGCTAAATGTACAAGTGTTTGTTCTGCTTATGTAGAGCAATAGATAATATTTATTGGATGCTTACTTTGTGCCAAGGAATGAAGACTTGTAACAGCCTTGTGACATGGGCATGGCCTTTATCCTTATTTTACAAAGAAAGAAATTAATGACTCAAGTACTTTCAGGATCATGCACCACGGACGTGGGAGAGGTGGGATTTGAACAAAGGAAGTGGGACTCTGACCACAGTTTTTACCTGGGCCCCACTGTGCGACCTTCACATAGATGTAAATGCTGCCACGCGGAAAGAGCTGGTGATTTCAGCCATGCCGTTCAAAGGTAAAGCAGACCACCTTTGTGGCAGTAGCGCTTGAAAAAAATCATTAATATAAAGTCAACCATCTCCGTTATCAAATATAACCATAGGCACTGGAAAATTATATGCCTTTTCTCTATGAAAAAGATAAAAACTTGACAGTAATGGCCTATCTATAGATCTATCATCCCCATACATTGTTTTGGCAATTTTTTCTCATAAATTTATCACAACACTTTAACAATTCAAGTGATACCATTTTAAAGATTGTATTGAAAACAACGCTATATATTATGTAGGCATGTGTGTCTGTGTTTGTGTTTGTGTGTGTGCGTATCCCAGTTAACTTACACATCTGGAAAGTGAAAGGAGAATTCCACCTTCTGTTGTTCCTTGTCAAAGTGCCTTTGTAAGTTCAGCTCAGAAAAGCTGTCCTCTATGAATCCTTCCTTCCCTACCTCCCTAAACAAAACCAATGCCCAAACAAAACTGTTTTAGAAACGTGTTGCTTGTATCTCTAAACACATCTTCTTACCTGCTGTCTGGAATGAGTCAACTGTGCACCCCTCTTTCTCTCCCTTACTAGAGTTGAAAAAAAACAGTGGGATCTTTCTTTGGAGTTCCATTGCTTCCTAAACTTGTTATGTGCTCAACAGATACCTCAATTCATGTTTGAATTTTATTTCAACAGTGAACCTTCTTCTGGTAAATAAGATGCAACTTTTACCCAATAGAGTATTTAGTTTTTAAATGGTATTTAGTTAACATTTCTCCATCTTTCTTAGGGATAAACGCGCAAATGGATACATTCACTCCTTACCTTTATTTATTGCAAGTTGTAATTTATTTCTAGGCAAGTTGGGTTCGATATATGACTTTCCCCAGGGTGAGAGGCAAGCAGAGTGGGAGGAATGTAATTTTTCAGTCGACAGAAATAGAGGCAAATCAGTCTGGTGCCCACATGCTCTGTGAATGCTGGCGGCCAGCCAGAGTTCAGGTCTCAATTAAGCAGATTAGGCCAAAGAAAGCACAAATGCAAACGCAGGCAAATTACAAAAAAAAAAATGCTGCTATTCCAGCATTCCACCACACTGTCTTTCTGTATATAAACTATCCCCAAAATATTACAGGTAAGACTGAGAATAGTCAATCCTCTAGCCAGTTCCAAGTGAATCTATGTGGGTTTGAGACCCTATCTATGGACCAGGCAGGAGGGCATCTGGGACTGTGTATGGGTGTGCGTGTGGGGGAGTGTGCATGTGTGCACGTGTGTGCATGTGTGTGTGTGCATGTTGCAGATTCATCATGTCAAAGGCAGCACTGCTCTGTAGACTTCGTTAGAATAACCACATCATACAATGGTTTCTTTCTAAATAAACAGATGAGGCAAGCTGGCTGATAAGGCACTTTTTACAATACACCAAATCAAATTGAGTCAGTGGCTCCCGAATGCAGACAGGCAGCCTTCCATGCTGTCCGGTTTGGGAGAAGATATAATCTGTCCCATGCACAGGCCCCATAATTGCATTTTATTCCTGATTCCTGCAAAATAATGACCCTGTCCTTCCATTGCTTGCAGAACACATGGGGAGGAAATAGCAGATCTGAGCTAACTGGTCCCAAAATTCTAACCAGATGATAGAAAAATGTTTTGTCAAAGTAAGAGTTCTTTGAATTTTTAAGAGCCCTTCATAATCTAATAACAGCCTTTTCAAGAAAGAGCCCAATATGGGGCCAGCAAGTCCATTTGCCGTTATTTCAATAGCATTTTGCAATTCTTTCATTTCAACATATAGAGGAAAGAATCCAAAAATATAACATTCCTTCTTAGTCCTCCCCCTACTTCCTTTTTTGGCAAGAGAATAAAAGAATTTCTCCCCTTAAGCAAAGTAGTAAATGACACAATTGAAATGGAAAAAAATCTCATAAAATGGCGTTGTGTTTTCAACTTTTTTAAACAAACCAAAAACAAAAAAAAAAAGGATATTTTAAGATGCCTATTAAACTACATTGGTTTGTGGAAGTGTTGGCTAGTTGTCTAATTCCCTGAGTAATCGGCTTTTTAAAATTTGTTTTTACGTTGTTTGTCTTCAGCTTTTGTCCACAGTAGGTAGTCACGTCAGACCAGGAGGTCTCTGAAAGCATGGAGACTCTCCACAGGTGGATAGGCTTGGCTAAGACCATGGAGGAACAGAAAAGAGGTTCTTTACAGGGACAGTCCTTTTGGTTTCTCGGAATCAGCACAGTGATTTGTTTTCTTGCCTCCTGAAGAATATAGCCTACGGAGGCAAAGGCACAAGACTTTGAGCACCATTTTTGGCAAATCCTTCCTCCTGACCCACCAGGCATCTGGTACCATTATATGGCCCCACTGTCCATCCATATTCTCTGCCAGGACAAGCCTGCTGGGGACAGAGTTCCATACTTCATCATTACCTACTTCTTTTCATTAAAAAAATATCTGATATCTGTTCCCTATCCAGCTAGTTGAAAATACGGAAGTGATTTTATAATAAGACTAATTTTACCAAAAGTTAGAATGTTTGGTGCCATTTTAAAGGAAGTCACTTTGAATGGTCTATTCACACTACATAAATAGGGATATTAGTTTCTTTGAGCATTACATTTTCCTTGAGTATTATGTATTTTGTCCCTACATCCCAATTTTATATTCAGAATGTGTTATCACTATAACCTTAACTCAAAGAGAGAAATCTTTTTCATATGCTAGGAACTGTGATAAATAAAGACTTCCAGAAACCATCAAATCATACCAGATTGGAAAATCATTATTCAGACAGCTCTTTAGCTATTCCTATACCTGAATCAGAACCTAGGGACAAAAGCAAAGGATGCTTCCTTTGCATGGTGGATGGGTCAGAGAGGTTCAACATAGGAGGACATAGTCCATAGTGTGAAATGAACAAGTGCATAATTCATTTCCACATAATCTGTTCTCTTCTCTGCTTGGTCTTTGGTAAAAATTTCCACTGTTCATTGCTCTCTCTGAGAAGTGAATATGGAAGAGGTATGTTGAAGCAACTATTAAGAGGAAGGGGGCTTCAGGGGGGCACTTGTAGCCTCAGGTGGCTGTGCAACTGCAGAAGACAAAGGTCGAGGTCAGGGTAAAGTGAGCACCTGGAAACCAAAAGGCAATGGATGAGCTAACATGAATTAATGCTCAAAACCTCAGCAATCCATATGGCTTTCTTGGTGGAAAGCCCATTTATCTTGACTTAAGACAGGAAGCAAGGAGTCAGCAGCCACCAAGACAAAAGAAAACCTAAACTTTTAAAGAGGGAGAGTCAATGTGGTCCAGGCACCTGGAGTGTAAATATTAAAAAAAAAAAAAAAAGTCCTAGAAATATGATGGAGCTCATGTGTTTTGGTGGAAACATGCCCTTTCTCCGCCTCTATTTAGTTAAACCCAATGTAGGTCATCACCATACTAGTTGGGCTTTGCTAGGGAAGGAAAGAGAGAGAAGGTAGAACAAAGAAGAAGAGATTCTTCCAAGAATAATGGTTTGATGGACATCTTCAGTGGAGAACAAAGCTGAAGAGCACATAGCATTGAAAAGAAGGATTTATAAAATATTGGGTAGAGAAGTTTGAGTTGGAATTCCCAATCTTGTTCCCAAGTATCAAAAGACGTCTTCTGATATTATCTGTCAACATTTTGCAAATCCACAATTCCCTGCAAAGTCATGTATGTATCACACACCATGAAGTCTGGGCTCTCTACCTTCCAAGATAATTATCCCCTTCAAAGGAGGAGATCCTTTTTAATTTTATTGGATAGCAAACTTGGATTTATTACTGCTGGAAGAATACGTTGCAAGTAATATTACTTGAAGGAACTCTATAAAGACCAAATGTAGATTGAAACTTGAATTTTTCTCAATAATGTAGAGAGATGATGGGTCGTAAATGTCTTGCAAATGTCCTGTCTCTTCCAAGGACCTACTGAAATCACTATCCCCTCCCTGCCCCCTAGGCCATCTGGCTTTCACATTACATTTTCATATGGTTTTTCATTCACAAGCTTATGTCTTTACCCACACTCTTTCATCCCAGGAATTTCATCCCATCAATGCTTTCTCCAGCACTTCCTCTCCTTCCTTCACATATTTCTTGAAGCACCATGATTTCCCTGTACAAAGAAAAGCTTTTTTCTCTATATCCTTTCTCTTACATACAGACTCTAGGTGTAATATCAAGTATTGTACCTAAGTTGTGTGCATATTTTGTTTAGTTATTCATGGGTACTGGTTGCTGTTTGCATGATTGGTTTAGATGTTCTTTGTAGAAGTGTTCTTTTTTCTCTCTATTTGTGTCAATCATACCTACTTATAGTTGTAACCTATTTAAAGGCAGTGAGTATGTTCTTTAACCAGTAATTTTCAAAAATGGGTATGTATGATATCCTTTGAGTTGCAAAAGAAAATGTTAGAGCTAACTAATTAAATACATGTACAAAAATGTATCTATATTTATATACATGCAAAGTTATGTATACATATATAAATGTATACTGGTGCATGGTTATGAATATATTTATATATACACATAGTTGTATATACATATATATTTTAACATCATGTTTTGTTTTTAATTTTTGTATCTATTTCAAAACATTCAAGATATTTGTACATGAAATATAATTTATGGTCAAAATGTTTTTCTGCTAGGGGCATATGATTAGACAGTGGAAATACTGTCTACATCGTCGTGAATAAGCCTGGCTTAGTACCCTTTGATAATGATACTGATTTACTCATTACCCACTTTTAGGTGCATTTTTAAATTGCCATTTAATTATAATATAGATATATAGTATAGTGAGGCTGTTTTTTAGTAAAAAAAAAAACAAAAAACAATTGCAATGACTCCTTTTCAGCAATACCTGCTTTGAATCACTTCAGAGACATAAACACAGAAGACCAAACCAAACTGCTTAACATGACAATGCACTAAAAACTCGATGGCAGCGGTATTTATAACAAATAGGTGAAACACCCCCATTATTTCCAGGGATGGAATTACTCATTGCTTGGTCAGAGTGTCAGGGATGTGGTGGGGCAAACTCTGCACTATTTCCACGGCAGAGCTCCACTGATGGTCTCCTTGGATATAACAAGGTGGTGTGGAGATGGCTGATGGCTGGTGTTGAGCCTGGCTGACATTGTCACAGGGAAAGGCCCATGGCTGTTGTTAGCGCCCTCTTGGGGTTTGGACCGTGTACCCCCCAAAGACAGTTCAATAGTTTAGCCCGGGTCCTGTGCATGTGAACTCATTTGTAAAGGGGATCTTTGAAACCAGAAATCACAAAAGGTGACTTCATTCAAATTCAAAATGTAAGGTACTACCATCTCATTTTCAGATATTTACAAAATAAAATAACAGGACTGGATTGTGTTTGTGGACATGGGCAATTAACTTTTGCTTTTGTTTTCTCTTTGTCAGTTGGTTTTTCTTTCTTTAACCAAGATTGCATTTCCAGAATATCCACTTCTCTGTTTCTCCTGCCTTTTATTTTTCCATGGTTGGAATTTCCTGTAATTATGGGGAAAAGCTTTTCCTGGAGCAACAGCTCTGAGATTAGCCAGTTTGGAGCCAACCTGAGTATTCCCAATTGATGTTAATAATCTTCTCTGTTGGAACCCAAGTTTTCAGGACCAATTCAGCTCTGCTGTGAGACCTAAAACAGCTGGAAAATGCAAGAGTTGAGCCTTTACGTTTGACAGCATTCAAATCCACTGTTAAATAATACTTAATATCTGTTTAAATTTTTTGCATTTTATTTTCTGTGTTTCAACAATTGCCACAAAAATCAAAAGCATCTCAGAATTACTGAAGTGTAATTCGAAATATATACTTCTAATGAGTCAGTCGATTGCTTGGAAAAACAAATGCCAAAGTTCAGGAAAGGGTCAGAAAGTTGGATGTTGTCTTTGGTTTTGAAGAGTGCTTTCTTTATATTGCACATATTTGTTCTTAAACTGAATGAATTTAACCTTAAAGGATAATAGGTTCCTCAATCCAACTAGGTCTTCTTTCACTTTGGGAATTCATATTTATTTAAGAAAACACAAGATCGTTAATTTGTTAATTTTTTAAACATTAATCTATGCTTCTTGCTGATACTTAACAAACATAGTCTTTGTTAATGTCTATTTAATCATTCATTCACTCTATGTCCTCTGGATTACACTAGGGAACAAAAGAGGCAAAACATCTCTGCCTTTGCAGAGTTTAAATTCTAGTGAGTGGAGAATAAACATAACAAATAAATAAAATATGTATTGTATTAAGCACAATGGAAAAAAATATAGTGGATAGGGGAAACTGGAATAGAGCAGACTACAATTTTAAACAGCAAAGCATTGGGGATTGAGTTATGTCCTCCACAAAAGACATGTTCAAATCTTAACCCCTTGTCCTGTGGGTGTGAACTCATTTGTAAACTAGACCTTGAAAGATGTTATCATTAAGGCTGTGGCCAAACTGAATTAGGGTGAACTTTAATCCAATATGGCCAGAGTCCTTATAAACAAAAGAAATCCGGATGCAGTCCGTTAGGAGGAGCCAGAGAAGAAGAGAGAAATCACCATGTGATGGGGAGAACAGTGCATTTACAAGCCAAAGAACCCCAGGAATTGTGGCAAATCAGTGCCATGGCCTTTTGATATGTTGAAGCTGGACTTCCAGCATCCAAATTCTCAGCCAATTGTTAAAGCCAATCCATTGTGTGGCAAACTAAGACAGAAGGTCTGGGTATGTCTTACCAAGAGGGTGACTTCTGGTCAATGACTTGCAGGAGGAAAGGGGGTTGACCAACAGAAACGAGTTCTCAGGCAGATAGCTGGGGCATGAGTCCTAAGGAGGGAGTGATAGTCAAGCAGCATAGTCATGAAACAGCAGTGCAGCTGGAGAGAGGGTGAAAGGGGGCTCGTGTGTACAAGGAGTTCAGAGAGATAATGCAAAGGGGGGGTGGTGATGAATGGGCGCAGGTTATGAAGGGTCTCCTAGGATATGGTGAAGCTTTTGACTTTGACTAAGTAAAAGAGGGAGCCACTGCAAAATTTTATAAAGAGAACTGGTGAGATCTGACTTAGAAAAGACTAGCTCCATTTGCCATGTTGAAACTACACTACAGCCAGGTGAGAGGAGGAACAGGAAGACCCAGTTAGGAAGCTATCAAGGTAATTCTGAGGTATATACATCCACCAAAGTGGGAGCAGAGAAAGTGGTGAGAAGTGGTTGGTTTCTGGGTGTATGCTGAAGGTGGAGCTAACAGAATTTGCTGATGAGTTGGAGGTGGAGATGTGAGAGAAAAAAAAGGAGGCAAGGATGAGATGAGTCCAAGGAGTTTTGGCCTGAGCAAATGGAAGGCTGGCATCTCTTGCAACTCAGTTTGTGTTTCATTGTATCTGGGATTCAGTGGAAAAACTTCTAGAAGTCAAGGACCAATGTCCTGGGTTCTGTAAATATAAAGTTTAAAATGCCTCTTGTTTGTCTGCAACCCATATGGTAATTGTAGCCTTTTCTCATAGGACAGGCCATTTGATAGCAGTGGCCATTGATCACTAAGCCATCTGTGTCAGCACCTCGGGTGCTCCTGGGTGCCCACTTATTTCCCAGGGAATCCAAGGGGTGACTTAGGATGGCCATGGGATGGGTTAGTTCCTCTTTATTCTGGATATTATTTTTTCCCCTTTGGAGTCCAAATGGGTTCAGGCACTTTCCCAAAAACATGTACAAAGTCCAGGGAGAGGCTCTCACTAACTTGTTTTCTTGTGTGCAAAAGATGTGGGCTTATTACTTCTAGGCCATGGGGAAATATTTTTGAATTTTTGCTAGGGCCAGGACAGTATAAGCAATGCAAGTCAAGGTAAACCACAGGAAATGGGTGGTGAGGACAGTGGCAAACCCTAGAGAGCAGCTCCTTCTAAAGGGAGCACTTGCTGGGCAATGTCAGGCATTTGCTGCTATGGCCCAACAAACAAAACTCGTGTGGATGCTGATTGCAGCCCTTTGGGATGCTTCTAGCCATTTGAAGGCCTCTCATTTTCCTAAGCCTCCTAAGTCAGCCCTCTTTCGTATCTCATCCTCTCCCTGGCCCTAGCCTGCTTCCTAACTCTCTTCACCCCTCCCTAAGGAAGTAATTCTGCCCTAGATGCTTTCATCCCTCCCTCCATGTCTTGCCAACTCTGTTGCTTCTGATGCAAATGCTCCAGATGTGTGTCTTCTGATATAAAGTAATTCACATGTTTTGCATTTCAATATTCACCTACAAAAATTTACCAATGTCCACTCTTCAACAATCTTCAAAGAAGTCTTTTGTGTCCCAATAAGTCGAGGCCATGAAGTGCTCCAGTGTTTGCCAATAGGTAGGCAGACACTGTCTCTCATTTTTCCTTTAATCTGTACTTCCCTAATCTCTCATGAGGTTGGGTATCCTTTCAAGTGTAATTGGCCTTTTGTATATGTACTATGCATTAACTTGTCCCATGCCTTGACATTTTTCTATTGGGTGGTTTGCCCTTCTTTTCTTTAACACTTATTTATTTTGCAAATACTTCTTCCCCAGAGTGTCGTTTGATTTTAATATTCTTTATGCTGCTTTTCATTCTGCAGAAAGCTTTCCTTTTAAAATCTTCCTTAGACCTTATATCGTCCTTATATATTGTCCCCATATCAAGCTTCTAAAAGAATTCTCCTATAATTTTTTCTAATATTTTTATAAACTTAGCTTTTACATTCAGCCCCTTCATACATCAGAAAAATTATTTTTTTATACAGTGTGAAGTATAAATTTAGCTTTATTTTTTTTCAAATGAATGGTCAATTGACCCAACATTATTTTCCAGAAAAAAGGAATCCATTGTTTCCCACTGATTTAAAACGTGGCCTTCACTTATATTAAATTCCTGACATTTAATTCCAGAGCAAACATTTATTCAGCTCTGCTGCACACAGAGTCCTGTGATAGCCTAGGCTGACAAATGAAATCCATGCCCTCCTGGACTCTATCTCTCTTAGCCATAGGTACATGTCACTGTTAGATCTTAACTTTTCCAAATCTAATGGGTCATTTGCTTTCTAAGAATCTTTAACACCTACTAAAGGCAGTTCCAACTGGATAAATTATGTAAAATCTTAACATATATTTTATCACAAAACAGGAACAAAGAAGGATCATCTTTAAGAAGCTCCAAGGCTTCATTATGCTCTCATTATAGACCAGTCTCAGTTTTCTTTTCACTCTTGGGAAAGCCCTGGTACATCTTTTAGCTGTATGAGCAAGAACACAAGTCAGGAATCATATGCCCACAAAGGAAACATATCAATCTCCTTCCACCCCCATCTCTCCCCTTCCCCCTGTTCTAGTTTGCTAGCAGCCAGAATGCAATATACCGGAAACAGAACAGCTTTTAAAAAAAGGAAATTTAATAAGTTGCTAGTTTACAGTTCTAAGGCCAAGATAATGTCCCAGTTAAAACAAATCTATAGAAATGCCCAATCTAAGGCATCCAGGGAAAGATACCTTGGTTCAAGAAGGTAGATGACATTCAAGGTTTTGCTCTCTGCTGGAAGGACATATGCAACGTCTGCTAGCTTTCTCTTCTAGCCTCTTATTTCATGAAGCTTCCTGGGAGGCATTTTCTTTCTTCATCTCCAAAAGTGGCTGGCTGGTGGACTCTCTGCTTCATAGTCCTGTGGCGTTCTGTCATCTTTCTTTGCTCTCTCAGGCTCTCCCAAGTTTCCTAGCTGGTAGACTCTGTGGTTCTCTCAGCCTTGTGACTTTGCTTGGCTCTGCTGTGGCTTTCTCGTTGTTCTCAAAAGGCATCCTGTCCAAAAAATGTTTCCTCTTTATAGGATCCCAGTCAACTAATCAAAACCTGCCTAGAATGGGTGGAGAAGCATCTCCACCTAATCAAATTTAATACCTACTTGATTGAGTTACATCTCCATGGAGATAAACTAATTAAAGTTTCCAACATACAGTACTGAATAGGGATTAGAAGAAGCAGCTGCTCTCACAAGATTGTTTAAGATTAAAACATTACTTTTTTTAGGGTACATAATTTCTTTCAAACCTGCACACCCCCCTACCCTTTCACGGTGTATTGGGGGAACGGAGAGAGGGAGTTGCTGTATGGTTACATGAAGTCACAAACAAGGACACTTCCCTGCTTGCCCCTTAAATTCCCTCCTGGTGGCGTCAAGTGAAATGGGCTGATCTCATGTCAGACCCAGGAAAAACACGAAGGATCTTTGTACTACCTTAAGAAAAATGCCTGACGAGAATACCATTATTCTTTTAACATATATGGAAATAGCAAATGTATCTAGCTAAAAACATTTTAAACATTTTTATTTGAACTTGAAATTTAGCAGTCTACACCCTCTTTGTTCTGCAGGTAGAAAGGGACCCACTGGCAGATTCTGTTATGCCAACACTGCTTTTTCTTTAGGGGTATTCCTTGTAAATAACTGACATCTCTAAGGGTCCAAACTAACTGCCCTAAATTAAATTATTCATATAAAAACTTTCACAACTCCATTGGAAAGCAAATCTTTATTTCAGGTATTGATTTTTTCTAAACTTTTTTACTGTACAGTATAACAGATATACAAAGCAAAGAAAGGAAAAAATAATAGTTTTCAAAATACTCTCCAACACATAGTCATAGGACAGATCCCAGAGTTTGTCGTGGGTTACCATACCATCCTCTCACATATTTCCTTCTAGCTATTCCAGAATATAGGAGGCTAGAAGGAATAAATACTTTTTAAATTATCATAATCGACTTTGCTTTTTCTTTTTTGTGAAAAATAACATATATACAAAAAAGCAATACATTTCAACACAATGCAACAATTAGTTGTAGAACAGATTTCAGAGTTTGGTATGGGTTACAATTCCACAATTTTAGGTTTTTACTTCTATCTACTCTAAGATACTGGAGACTAAAAGAAATATCAATTTAAAGATTCAGCAGTCATATTTATTTGTTAAACCCTCTCTTCTCTGTATAACTCCACCATCACCTTTGACCTTTCTATCCCACTCTTCAGGGGTATTTGGGCTATGCCCATTCTAACTTTGTCATATTGGAAGGAGCTGTCAGTAATATGGGGTAGGGAGATAAGTACTGATTTTTTTCTTCTCCATTATCCCTTCCTGAAATCTTTCTAACTAAGCCAAGGTAACAGAATGGAGGCTTTGCATATACCTGAAGACTAAAAAGGAGACATGCTCTTGGAGTGATGTCTTGCAATGTTTATGATCTTGAGAGGCTCCATTTTCAGTTTTTGGAAGGTCCTGTGAACTTTGAATGCTACACCCTGTGGCTACTCTACCGAGTGCTCTGACTCTCCCCTCCTTCTCCTTCTCTCCCACTCCCTCTATACTGATTCATCAGTAGACTCGAACTGAGCAGAGAATGACTAAGGAAACCCACAGCAGAGGCCGGACACAGAGAGGATGCAACTTTGTGGAAGCAAAAGCATACGAGAAAGGGCCAAGTGTCTAGACCGGAGGGCCTGCCCACCAAAGATTGGGAATGGCAGGAGCCAAGAGACAAAGACTAAGGTCCTTTGCCCCAAGGTTTTTAAAAACATATTTTTATTGTGAAATCTTCACACATATACAGTTGATTCATGGTATATAGTTGATGGCTCACAATATCATCACAGTTGTGTATTCATCACCATGGTCATTTCTAGAACATTTGCATGCCTCCAGAAAAAGAAATAAAAAGAAAACTCTCATACATCCCATACCCCTTATCCCTCCCTCTCATTGACCACTCAAATTTCCATCTACTACCTTTTATCCCTGTTATTTTTTATTTATTTTTACTTATTTTTTTATTCATCTGTCCATACCATGGATAAAAGAAGCATCAGACATAAGGTTTTCACAATCACACAGTCACATTGTAAAAGCTATATACAATCATCTTCAAGAATCAAGGCTACTGGAACACAGTTCAACAGTTTCAGGTACTTCCCTCTAGCCACTCCAATACACCATAAACTTAAAAGGGATATCCATATAATGTGTAAGAATAACCTCCAGGATAACATCTCAACTCTGAAATCTCTCAGCCACTGAAACTTTACTTTGTCTCATTTCTCTCTTCCCCTTTTTGGTCAAGAAGCCTTTCTCATTCCGATGACGCCAGGTCCTGGCTCATCCCTGAGAGTCATGTCACACATTGCCAGGGAGATTTACACCCTTGGGGGTCATGCCCCGTGTAGAGGGGGAGGGCAGTGAGTTCACCTGATGAGTAGACTTAGAAAGAAAGGCCACATCTGAGCAACAAAAGAGGTTCTCTGGGGGGTGACTCTTAGGTATAATTATAAGTAAGCTTAGTTTCTTCTTTGCAGTAATAACTTTAATAAGGTTGAACCGCAATATTGAGGAGTCGGCTTATTGAATTGATTGTCCCCAATGCTTCTGAGAATATCAGGAAATCCCCAGGTAGAACAATTTAATATTTCTTCCTTTCTCCCCAGTTCCCCAAGGGGACTTTGCAAATACGTTTTTATTCTTTGTCCAAATTACTCTGGATATCAGAGCATCACACTAACTTGTAAAAACCAACAAGATCTCACTCCTTATTCAAGATTCCATGTAATTATGGTGCTCAAGTAAACTGACCATACATTTAAATTAGATAACGTGCTACCCAAAATATAAATTTTGCACCAAATGAACATGTCTCTTTGATCTCAAACAGAAGTTGAAGTTTTAAAATATAGACCCTATTATCTTTTACCCTGTATTCTGATTTACCTTAGTCCTGTCCAGATCAGCTTCATTCATATCTCTAGTTGAAGTCTGATCAGTTTTTCAACTTTTTTTAACAGTTGCTGTATGGGGTACTGCTGACTTTCATAGCTTCAGTGCTCTAACTCAGAGTCTCAGATGAGTTAAATACCCAAAATTTCAGGGAAAAACCAGGTTATACACAAATAGCTCAGTACCTCAGACTTTAGAAATAACAGTAACAACTTCAGAATAGATGTGACTGCAAGAGCTTACAATCTTGGACCCTTTACAATAGGGCCCGACCTGATAACCCATGCTCTCTACTTCATTTCTCTGAGTTTGTATATTATAGTTAGTCCTTATGAGTGAGGCATGATAATATTTGTTTTTGTTTCTGACATTCCATTCAACATACAGTCTTTAAAGTTCATGCACCTAGCTGCATGCCTCACAACTTCATTCCTTCTTGTGGCCACTCAGTAGTCCCTTGTATGTATACCTTGCAGATCCGCCTTCCATTCCTCAGTGGTTGTACCCTCAGGCCACCTCCATCCATTGGGAATCTTGATCACTGTCACCATAAACACCAGTGTGCCAATGTCCATTCGTGCCCCCACTCTCCTTCCTCCAGTTATATACCTAGCAACAGGATTAGATACCTAGCAACAGGGTTTTGCCCCAAGATTGATGGGGGAGGGTCAGGGATCACCAGGTTTGAGTGTCAGGCGAGGCACTCAGTGTGACTTAGAGAGGTGGCAATTCATCGAGCTTTTCAGCATTTGGCAAACAGTATGTCCTCATGGTCGTGTGTGTGCCAGTTGACAGTCAGCCCTGCCATACCCACGGCCAGAATCAGAGTATGGACGGCAAGCCGAGTAGACAAGAGGGAGATGCCCAGGCCTCTTCTCTGTGCCTCGTGTGATGCGAACACTTGATTCTGAGATAATAAACTGCCCACACATTCTCTAAGGATCTATGTGCCGGCTTTGTCAGCTAAGACCGAGACCATATCTGTAGGCGCCTGCCTCCCACGAAAAAGAGCTGGGGTTAGAGCAGTAACGGTCAAGAAGAAGATTCTGAAATTCTGATCTAAACTGTGTAATCGGAACGTTTCTAGAGTCCAGTTCTGATATACCTCCCTACCTGCATCCCCCAAATAACTCTGCTAACAGCTCCTGTTCGGATAGTACCTTAAATTTATTGCGGTACCTGCGAAGGACATTGTAAATTTTTGTTCCTCACAACAGTATTGTGAGGTAATAATTATTATGCTGAGGTTGTAGGTAAACAAATTGATGTTACTGCAGTGACATGCCCAAAAAAATATGATTTGAAAGAAAATCCTAACTCCCCTACTATGCTCTTTTAACATGATGCCAAATTGCCTCCTGAAATTTTTGTCAGAAATTGTCTAGCATTTTAAAATCTGAGAGCATTTTTTGAAGTTATTTTAACAGCAAGAGCAACTACAAATGATTCTGGCAAAACTGTCTTCCTTTACACTGAAGAATTCTTCATATCCAATTACTTCCACCAGAACTGGAAACCCATGGAACTGAAAAAGGGAAGGAGGCTGATACAGATGCCAGTTTACGTCTTTTAAGAAGTCTTTTTAGAAGGACTAAGACTAGAGAAATATCACACATGGTTCCAAACATAAGCCTCAGAAAATGGTGCTTTTACTGAAATTTACAGACAATCTATGATGAGCAATTAGCATTTTTAAAAGTGTATTCAACAAATACACTTTCTCTGGAATGTGTCTACCCTTGTTATTTATTTATTTCTGTATTTCAATAGCTTTTTTCCTTTAGGGGTGCCCTTTGTAAGTTACTGACACTTCTAAGGGTCCAAAATAAATTATTTACACAAAACTTTCATAATTCCACGGAAAAGCAAATCTTTAGTTTAAATATAAATTTTCTCGCTCAAAAATAGCACATGCTTGTTGGTAAAAGTTTAAATATTTGGAAAGACATATTAATAACTGGATTGTTTGAGAGAAAATTAAAGGGAAATTGAGGAGAAAATGCAATTGTTGACTCTGCTTTTTCTCTCCCCCCGTCCCACCATGTGGGGACCTCCTCCAAGAGGCAGGATTATTTGTTACTAATCTTGTTCATTTTTTCTTTTTCACTAGAAGAAAATATTTCTAATGTATTTGAGAGGCTTAAATTCTAGTGAAATTTTCAGTGTTTACAAAGTCATTTCATGTCCTTCAGAGATAAATGAAACAATTCCCTAATTTGTATTATTTCTATTATTTTGTTCTGTAAGGATGGGTTTGACTGTTCCTTACATAGAAAAAAACCCTCCACAATAATTTTCTTGAAAAATTTGTAGGCACAGATGGTGCTATTTTGTCACCTTTTTCATTGTCCCTGTTTGGATGGTGACTTAATTTTATAGATTGAGATGCTTCTGCTTCGCCCATTTGCTGTGCCCTTGAGATATCCCCAGGGATAAAGTGAAGAAATGAACTCGCAAATTTTTCTTCTGTGACTATACACAACATCCTCTAGCACGTGGACATATGCTCTGCAAGCCTTAACAACTTGGTGTTTTGCATCCTGCAGAGACAAAAGAATCATTTCAAACCCTCTTAGAGCCAAGGGACCCAGAATAGAGAGAAATATATTTAACTGGGAGAGAGAGAGAGAAAAGGACAGAGAGGAAACATTTGGCATGTCTCCAAAACTTTAGTTTTAAAGCCCGGATCGTTTCTTGAAAGGCACCTTTGGGTAAGAGGGCCCGTGATTTTTCATGTCTTTGGTTTCCTTCCAAGGCCTATTTTGGTGGTTGCTGCTTGGCTCATCCACTCCCCAGCAGCACAAAAGAAGACACCGAAGTTTCCAGTGCCCTTTCAGAGAACAAAAGGGGGCCTGTCTCCCACTGATAAATGACTTGCGTTAGCACCTGTAAGTCTGTTTTGTGTTTCACGTTAATCTTTATTCACTGCTGATAACAGCAAAGGAAAATGAATCGTGACAGCATGATGTGATTTTACAGTGTCCAGCGGTAGAGCTGCCCTAATTGTGAGCATATGATTTCTCAAGAGCCAAATTTTATATTTAGTCCATCGCCTCTGACAAGCCTACTTATTCAGCAGTTGCTAATCACTGAAGCATTAGTTGCTTTTCTTCTAGGATTTGAGCGAGATGGAGTTTATTTTCTAGAAAGCAACTTCTGCTAAGCCAGGGAGTCACCATCTCTTGGGCTCCAGAAAAGAAAAGAGAAAACAAAAAACAAAAAAAAAAAAACCCTGTTACGATAGCAAACAAAGGCCCTTGCGCTGGAGTCTTGCAGGAAGGCAATTCCAGCGGTGTCTAGTTTCAGGCTAGAACTCTAAGGTCATAATTTCTGGTCAACACTGGCTCTCCCAGATGGCTTTGGTCAAGTTAATCACAGTTTGCCTGGAGGTTGCGTTTTCAGGTAATCCATCATGGAGTAATGGTAAATCAAGAGCTCCTTCTAGCTGAAAGCTGGGAGTTTTTAGCTCAGCCTGAGGCTCAGGACAGTTTAACCCAAGCCCCGCCCCCCAACCTCTATCATTTTAGTTTTGCAACTGAGGCCGATTAATGACTCTTTCACAAATGCTGAAGAAAGCTCAAGAAGTTGCTTTTCAAATGAGCATGTGAATTTATAGCCATTTGCATCAACGGGAACAGGTTTGCTGTTTTAGAACTCAGTGAGACCTGACCTTGTGACAGAAGATTTTCATCCTAAATGGGAAGGACCTGACATCAGGCTGCTGCGTCCTTAGCCAGACCCCAGGGAGGCATAAAGTGCCTGGTTAGTGCTCTCAGCACTAAGAAAGAAGAGAGCATGTCACTCCTCTGTCCTGGTGGATTTTCTCAGCTCCCTCAATCCCCCTTCAGTCTGGGTCACTTTTCTCCAGCCTGAAGTTCATCTTTTCCCTGATTCACATGTAATTTTACAATTATTTTCCTGATTCACATTTCTAACCTAATTAGGTTGGTAATTAGGTATTGAAGGAATAAGTGAATTCCCATCTATAGTATGGGGGTTTTAGAGCCCTCTGCCCAAAATGTTATGTACACAAAATCTGGTAAAATACATATTAAAATGTTTATATTTGCATATACATATATAAATATATATACACATATATGTACACACACTATTGTAGTGTGTTGATTACATGTATTATTTCATTTATTTTTCACACTAGCATTGTGAGTCGGATACTCTTATTATCCCTTTTTAATAGATAAGGAAACACTGAAGTTAAGTAACACAGGGTCTGGGACCTTCTGCATTGCATGTGCATAGCCAGGATCTGAACCCCTGTCCAATCAGCTCTAGAGAGCACACTTTCCATTTCAACTTCCATGTAGGTTATATGAGAATAACCTGGGATTTTTCCTCCCATACCCCATTCTGACCTCTTTCCATGGTACACTGGCCGGGAAGTGCTGCTTTAGGGTCCACAAAAACCAACACTGGTGTAACTGCTTGGTTTCTGTCCCAACTGGGCTTCCCAACGGCATCTCCTGCAGCTGGGCAAAGTGGAATGGTCAGGGAGACAAATAAGAACCTGGCTTTTCTTTTATGTCATAGTATCCCAGAGATACCAAATAATTCTATGTGTGAAAGAGACTCATAGACCTGTGTTCTTTGAGGCCACAAAACTATGTCCTTATTTGTTCAACAGGAAATAACAATGATCTTCATAAAAGAAAATGATAGGGGAGTTAAGACAGTCATTTCTATATGCTCCCCAAATTATGAAAAGCAAATATATTTTTCTTGCATTTTACCCAAGAGTACTTGCAGCCAAAGAACTCCTTCCAGCTAAACCTCAAAGTCAATTCTCAATACCAGGTACTCTCTGTTACTCATTTCTTTTGTTTTTTTGCATGGGCAGGCACCGGGAATCAAACCCAGGTCTCTGGCATGGCAGGTGAGAACTCTGCCTGCTGAGCCACCATGGCCCGCCTTGTTACTCATTTCTTGCTGTTTACCTTCTCTCCCCCCAATCTCCTCCATGAAACAAAAAGCTTACAGTTTTGAGGTAAGTCCAAGGTTGAAGTATCAGCAAAGCGATGCTTTCTCCCTGGAGACCCTGGCCTTCTGAGGCTGGCCACCAGTCATCCTTGGTCCTTAGTTTTCCATCACATGGCAAGGCACATTGTGGCATCATCTCCTTTTTTTCTTTTTTTGCAAATTCTGCTAACTTCCAGCTGCCAACTAGTCCCTGCAGCTTCTCCTGCTGCGTTCAGTCTTCTTTGCTTTAAAGGACTTCAGCCGTGTTGGAGTAAGGCCCACCTTCATTCACACGTTAACTAATAACATCCTGAAAGGTCCTGTTGACAAATGGGCTCATACCCAGGACCAGGGATTGAGACCTGAATATTCCTTTTGTGGAGGACATGATTCAATCCCCAACACCAGGCATCATTAATTCATCATAACATGGAGCTCATGATACAGCCGCCCAATTGCCACTGCAATTGATTAGACTTGAGGCAAAAGTAAAACAATAATAGCATGATCAAAGAGTTAAGTTCTGGTCATCAATGTCTCTTGCACAGCTTCTCTCTCTGAATGTCCTTTTTAAATCCTTCCCTGAGGCAGCTGGGGTCTGATGACCAAGGAAGGCCATCTATGTTCATGAGAATCTAAGGGTGGGATGGACAATCAGCCACCTACCTCTGGGTGGCTCCTATTCTCATTTCCATGTCCTTCCTTTGGTTAGGCACTTTCTGTTTGAGAAAAGGACAGTTGAAGAGAGGGTGCTAGTTAGAGAAAACTTGTATTACATTAGTAAGCAGGAGCTTTTTCTGAACAATAAAGGTATTTTCCTGAAATAGTTATTTCTGATTCAGGGCCCCTGATTCTCATAAAGTTAGAAATCAGGAACTCTCACTTAATATTTTATTGGTTGGGTGATTTGAATGCATGTTAATCGGGGAAAAAAATCTCCTAAACTTTCTTGTACAAAGTTGAGGATAGTCTAGTTGGAGATATTAATATAGTTATCCCTTCCGCATCATGATTTCGATATATCAGGGGTCAACTTGAGAAATTAGTTGGGAATTTGGGGGGAGTTTTGCAGATGACCAGATGACACGCCAAGGCCAGTGAACAATACACAAAGGCTAGAAATGTGCAGGACTGTTATTTGAAAACAGCATTCTGGTAGACTCTGGCATTATATGAGAAAAGGCTAACTCCTTATACGATTCCTTAAAAGGAAAAGAAGGTGAAAGGTCTACCCATATGGATTTTCAGGCTAGCCAAGGCTGAATGGTGTGTGTGTGTGTGTGTGTGTGTGTGTGTGTGTAGTGTGTGGTGGCTTGGATTTATGTACTCCAGACAAACATGTTCTTAATCTTATTCCATTCTTGTGTTTGTGAACACATTGTAAATACGATCTCTTCAAGATGTTCCTTCAATTAAGGTGTGGCCCAGCTGAATCAGTTCCTTATAAGTAGGACGAAATTCAGAGAGAGAGAGAAAGAGAGAGAGAGAGAAACCATGTCAGAACCTAAACATCAGTGATACCCAGAAGAAAAAGGAGAAGATGCCACCATGTGCATTGACATGTGACAAAAAAGCCAAGGAACCCCAACGATTGCCAGCTAGCCAGAAGATACCAGCCCCAGGAGGAAGCAAGCCTAACCTCTGAAAGTATAAACCAGTAAATTCCTGTTGTTAATCCAATGCATTTGTTTTAGCAACAAGGTATTTCTTTCAGCAGCTTGGAAACTACAACAGTGTGTGTTTAATTGCCAGCAAAGTTGTTTAGGGAGTAGGCAGAGAAATAGGATGGACAGAGGGGCATAGCCTGCTCTCCAGAAGAGTATAACTCTTCCCATAACTCTTTCCCCAAATATTTTCAGAACAACTTCACAACCCACAGGAAACTGAAGATTGTAATTCTTCACTGGCAGCAGGAAAAACATCCTTGCTCCAAAATGGCTTCTGACTGTGATTCGGGAGTTATTTCTGCATGCTCACAAATGGAGAATAAGGAAGTAGCTAAATGGAAGGGTATCTCATGTTTGTTGTTTTAGAGGGTGCTTTATTCATCGCCTCTTCTTGGCTTTTAAAAAAACAATAATTATCTTCTCATGGTAAAAACACTCAACAAACTAGGAATGCAAGGGAATGTCTTCAACCTGATAAAAGCCATCCGTGAAAAACACAGCTAACATCCTACTTAATGCTTTCTTCCTAAGAACCTGAACAAGGTAAGGATGCCCACTCTTGCTACTTCTATTCAACATTATACTGGAAGTGCTAGCCAGGAATAGAAATAAGGGGGGGTAGTGGGCAAGGGGAGTTCAGTGGTAGAATTCTTGCCTGCCATACGGGAGAACTAGATTTGATTCCCAGTCCATGTACTTCCTAAAAAAAACAAATAAGCAAAACAAACAAACAAGCAAAAACCAAACAAACAAAAATTTAACAAATGGTGCTACAATAATGGGATACTCATATGGAAAATAATGAAATGTAACCCCACCACACAGCATTCAAAGAAAGAAAAAAAAGAAAGAAAAAAAATCAAGATTAGAAAGGAAGAAGCAAAACAACCTTTACTCACAGATGAAATGATCTTATATATAGAAAATCCTAAGGAATCCACTAAAAATTTGTTAGAACCAATAAACAAGTTCATAGAGATTACAGGATATAAGCTCAATATATAAAACTCAATTGAATTTGTATACACTAACAATGAACAATCCAAGAATGAAATTAAGAAAATAATTTCATTTACAATAGCACCAAAAAAATTTAAAATATTTCGGATTAAGTTAACAAAACAATTTCAAGGCTTGTACACTGAAAACTACAAAATATAGTTGAAAAAATTTAAGGACTTTAAATATAAGGACATTCTTTGTTCATGTATCAGAAGACTTAATTTTGTTAAGGTGTCAGTGATTCACAAATTGATTTACAGGTTTAATGCAATCCCTGTCAAAATTCCAGTTGCCTTTTTTTTTTTTTTTTTCAGAAATTGACAGATGGTCCTAAAATTCATATGGAAATGCAAAGGATCAAGGATAACCAAAACAATCCTGAAAAAAAAGAGCAAAGTTAGAGAATTCACACTTACTGATTTCAAAACTCACTTCAAAGTTTATAGTAATCAAGACAAGTGGTTCTGGCATAAGGAAGGACATGGAGATCAATGGTATACAACTGAGAAGCCAGAGATAAACTCTTACATTTATGATGAATTGCTTTTCTACAAAGTACCAAGATAATTCAATGCCAAAGAACAGTCTTTTCAGCAAATGATGTTGGAACATTTGGATATCCACATGTAAAAGAATGAAGTAACCCCTAATGCACACCATAAACAAAAGTTAACTCAAAATAGATCAAAGATCTAAATGTAAGAGCTAAAACTATAAAGCTCTTACAAGAAAACATAGGCATAAATCTTCATGACTTTAGATTCGGCAATGGTTTCTTAGATATGACACCTAAAGCATAAGTGAGGAAAGAAAAAATTGACAAATTGGATTTAATCAAAATAAAAACACTTTTGTGCTTCAAACAACAGCATCAAAAAAGTGAAAATACAACCCTTAGAACAGGTGGAAATACATAAAATCATTTATCTGAGAGGAGACTTGAACACATAGCATGTAAAGAACGCTAAACCTAACAGTAAAATGACAAATTTTAAAATAAACAAAGGATTTGAATAGACATTACTTCAACAAGGATCTACAAATGTCCAATAAGCACATGAAAAGATGCTTAATATCATTAGTCATTAAGGAAGGGCAAATCAAAACCACCATGGGATATTACTTCATACCGTGAAGTAATGGGATGGCTAAAATAAAAAAGACAAACAATAACAAATATTGATGAGGATGCAAATAAGTTGGAAGCTTCACACATTGCTGGTGGAATCATAAAATGGTGTAGCCACTTTGGAAAACAGTTTGAAAGTTCTTCCAAATAATAAGCATAGAGTTACCACCTGACCCAACAATCCCACTCTGAGATATATTCCCAAAAGAATTGAAAACATATGTCCACACAAGAACTTATACATAAATTTCATTGCAGCATTGTCCAAAAAGTGGAAACTATACAAATGATCATCAACTGAATGGAGAAACAAAATGTGATCTATCCATGGAATGGAATATCATTCAGCTATAAAAAGGAATAAACTACTGATACATGCGACAATGTAGATAAACCTTGAAAACATTATACTAAGTGAAATAAACCAAAAGGAAAGGCTACATATTGAATAATTACATTTAGTGTGACATATCCAGAATAGGCAAGTTAATAGGCAAATACATTAAAAGCACTGACTTGTACATTTTAAAATGGTAAATTTTATGGTATATGAATTATGGTTCAATAAAATTGACATTAAAAAAACAATTACTTCCTGAGCAATTTTAGGTCTTGATTTGTCATTTTACTTTCATTTCGTTTTTTTTTAAAGATTGATGAGAACTTTGTTACTTCTGTAGTTTATGCATATATCTCCAACTTCTGCCCTGTAGTTGCTTCTAATTTGAGAGTTGATTTGATTTCAAAATAAGAAGCCCAGTACATGGAAAATCGTAGCACATTCCACACCATTTCACACTCAAAGTGTTTTTATAAAGGCAGAATTTGTCCAACCCTCATTTTTCGACCTGCTACCCTGTGCCAGGTACCACATGAGGCTTCCAAAAATTACCTAAGAGCTAGAACATCCTTGTTCTCAAGAAGCTCATAATTTAGGAAAAGCAATAAATTACACAGATGATTACAATACAGTGTGGCGTGTACAATGATAATGAGCTGCATGGAGTACTAAAGTAAGGGCCGTCTCATGCTGGAGTTCTTGGATGAAGCAAGGCCTGAACTAAACCTTATTAGAAACAGCAGTTAAATTGATGAAAGCAGAGCAGGAAGGAGTGAATTTATTTTGCAGTTGATGAAGAGTCATTAAAAGTTATTCATCAAGAAAGTGTGGTGTTCAGATATCCCGTTAGATACTCTGGTTTCTAGTGGAAAATGGCATTGAGAGGGTCAATTCCAGCAGTCCAGGTGAGACGTCACGAAGGCCCGAGTCATATACGGGGAGCAGGATGGAAAGGAGAATTTGAGAAACAAAGTGGAAGGCAGGATTAGGGAATGGGCAGGATCATAGTTCTGTTAGATGTTCATGGTTTCAACTTGGCAGTCTCACTGAATAGGGGAGCCTGAAATGGGATCAGCCAGAGAGAAGATGCTGGTTTAGGAAGGAAGAAGAAGATTTTAGTTGTGGGTAGAGATATGATAAATCAGTGCATCCTATTTCAAATACAAATAAACAGATATCACACAGGTTGAAATAAAAGGTAAAGAAAATAACTCCTGTGATATTTCTTATGTTCATTCTTAGAATTATTCTTGCCTTCCAACTGCTTTATATTTGTGTTAATTGACAGCTGATAAGAATGAATCATTGGGTCTCAGGAACTGGTTATTGAGCGTTATCAGGCAGAAGAATCCACGGCCTCTGTCTGATACAATTTGGTGACCCTCCCGGATGATTGCTTGAATCTCTGGAGCCCTAGCAAGGCAGCATTTTGCCATCCTCCTCTGATTGCATCACTCTTCAAAGTAATCTTTAAGGTTGAATATTATCAGTTAAACTTAGGAGATGGTGGAATAAGGCCAGCTGAGATATGGAAAAGTTGTCTGGAAAATACTCTCCCTTTTAGGTTTCCAGCCTGGGAAAGACAGTTCTTTCCAACACTGAGTTTGTGTTCTAGTTTGCTAACTGCCAGAATGCAAAATACCAGAAACAGAATGACTTTTAAAAAGGGGACTTTAATAAGTCATTAATTTACAGTTCTAAGGCTGAGAAAATGTCCCAATTAAAACAAGTCTATAGAAATGTCCAATCTAAGGCATCCAGGGAAAGATACTTTGATTCAAGAAGGCCGATGAAGTTCATGGATTCTTTCTCAAGTGGAAGGGCACATGGTGAACACAGCATCATCTGCTAGCTTCTTCTCCTGACTTTCTGTTTCATAAAGCTCCCAGGAAACATTTTCCTTCTTCATCTCCAAAGGTCACTGGCTGGTGGACTTTACTTCTTGTGTCTATGTCGTTCTGCTCTGCTCTCTCTGAATCTCTTTCATTCTCCAAAATGTTTCCTCTTTTACAGGACTCCAGAAACTTACCAAGACCCACCTAAATGGGTGGAGACATGTCATCACCTAAACCAGCTTAACAACCACTCATGATTAAATCATATCTCCAGGGAGATGATCTGATTACAGTTACAAACATACAGTATTGAATAGGGATTATTCTGCCTTTATGAAATGGGATTTAGATTAAAACATGGCTTTTCTAGGGGGCATACATCTTTTCAAACCAGCACAGTTTGTTTAAAAACATTGGCTCGAAGCTAAATAACAGGTATCAAAATTAGGATGTTACTTTCTTTTATTTAGTAAATTGTGATTTCTAAAACTTATTATTACAAATGGAAAATACTGCCTAGAGAGTGAACCTTGTAGCATAGTGATACAGAGAATGATTAGGAAACTTAATGCAAAGCATTAGGAGCAGTGCTGCTCCTATCATGGGAGGTGAAGGACAGTAGGTAGTGAGAGAAGCCTCGGGGGGAGCTCGATGTGTGAGAAGACAGCAAGGGAGTGAGAATGCAGACAGATTTGAGCTACTGCAGGCATACATCCAAGAAATACCTACAGTGAAAAG